>JAPDVR010000002.1:35606528-35849028 GCA_026230005.1 Gila orcuttii
CTGAGCAGGAGATCTGGGCAGAATACACCTCTTCTTCAAACTGACAACAGTTTAGCCTGCAAGGCAGGAACTTCTAGGTTATAAAACCTGACAAAGGTAGACTGGGAGCTCCAGCCCGCCACTACACATGTGTCATGGATAGAAATTCCACTGGACCATGCCCACGAAGAGGCCACGCCTCTCGTGGAATGAGTCCTGATGCCCAGAGGGCATTGCAGACCTTTTGACGCGTAAGCTGCTGCTATAGCGTCCACTATCCATCTGGACAGGCTCTGTTTCGAGGAGGCGAGACCCTTGGTGCGCCCACCAAACGAAAGAAAAAGCTGTTCCGAACGCCTGAAGGAGGCGGAGCGCGTAATGTAGAACCTCAGCGCTCTGACAGGGCAGAGGAGATTCACATCACTTTCGCTGTCAGATGCTGGGAGAGCTGACAGCGAAATAACTTGCGCTCTGAATGGAGTGCCCATCACTTTAGGAACATAGCCATGTCTAGGTCTGAGGATGACTTTAGAATCATTCGGCCCGAACTCAAGACACGACGCGCTGACAGCGCATGCAGGTCCCCCACACGTTTTACTGACGACAGTGCAGTCAGAAAGACGGTTTTCAGTGATAGATATTTCAACCCCACGGCGTCTAGTGGTTCAAAAGGAAAAGCTTTCAGGGCCTCGAGGACCAATGAAAGATCCCACCTGGGAACCGACGGGGGGCGCGGCGGATTCATCCTTATGGCTCCTCTAAGGAAGCGGATGACCAACTCATGTCTTCCCAGTGACTGGCCGTGCGTCGATTCTGCGAACTCTGCCATGGCCGCCACGTATACTTTGAGCGTGGATGGGGACCTTCCCTTATCCAACAGCTCTTGTAGGAAGGTGAGCAGATGCGCCACCGCACATGTCCGCGGGTCCAGACCTCTGTCGGTGCACCATCCAGAGAACACCGACCATTTAGATGCGTAGAGCCTTCTCGTGGAAGGGGCTCTAGACTGCGTGATCGTGTTCATCACTCCTTCTGGCAGGGCAACGAGTACCCGTTGATCAACCATGCATGCAGAGACCAGCACTCTGGATGGGGATGCCAGATCGTGCCGCGAGCCTGAGAGAGGAGATCTGCCCTCACCGGAATCGGCCACGGAGCTGTATGTGACAGCCGTGCTAGTTCCGGGAACCAAATCTGATTCTCCCAACGCGGGGCTATGAGGAGCACCGAGTGGCGCGTTTCCCTGATTCTCTTGATCACCTGTGGTAACAGAGAGACCGGAGGGAAAGCATATAGCGGGAGGCTGGGCCAAACCTGGGCCAGCGCGTCCTCGTCCTTCGAGAAGAACGTCGGGCATTGAGCGTTGTCTTTTGACGCAAATAGGTCGACTTCCGCTCTGGCGAATAGGCGCCACAGTTTCTGGATCGTTTGGAGGTGCAGGGACCATTCCCCTGGGGGAACATTGTCCCTGGACAGTTTGTCTGGGCCGTCGTTCAAATGGCCAGGCACATGCGCCGCCCTCAGCGAGCGCAGGTGCATCTGAGACCAAATAAGGAGGCGTTCCATCAGATTGCAGAGATTTCTGGATCTGACACCGCCCTGACAGTTTACATAGGATACCACAGACATGTTGTCCGAGCGGACAAGAACATGCTGGTCCTGTATGAACGGGAGGAAGCACTTCAGCGCGTTCTCGACCGATATCATCTCCAAACAGTTTATGTGAAAACTCTTCTCCTGGTCCGACCACTGGCCAAAGACCGGCCTGTCCTCGAACAGCGCGCCCCAACCCGAGTTGGACGCGTCTGTCGAGATGACTTTCCGATAAGAGATGGTTGGAGCGGGCGCATGCGCAGTAGGCCCAGCTGAAGCACCGCTGCAGCTGATGCCATACAGCCCAACATCCTTTGAAATGTTTTCAAAGGGGGAAAGCTGCCCTACTGGAAAGATGCGGCTAGGTGGCAAAAACGGCGCGCGCACTGTGTCGATAAACGAGCCGTCATGGTCACCGAGTCCAGTTCTATTCCTAGAAAGGAAATTGACTGGCTGGGCAGTAACAAGCTCTTGGTCCAGTTGACCGTGAGACCCAAGCTTTCCAGATGACTGAGAAGCACTGTCCTGTGAGATAGCAGTTCTGTCTCTGACTGTGCCAATATCAGCCAGTCGTCCAGATAGTTCATTATTCGCAGCCCCTGACTTCTCAGGGGGGCGAGCGCCGCGTCCATGCACTTCGTAAATGTACGGGGTGCTAGGGACGGGCCGAACAGCAGGACGGTGTATTGATATACCTGACCGTCGAAGGCGAATCTCAAAAATTGCCTGTGACAGGGTATTACCTGAATCTGAAAATAGGCATCCTTCAGATCTAGAGAAATAAACCAGTCCCTCTGGCGAACGTGCACAAGGATTTTCCTGGTCGTAAGCATTTTGAACGGTCTTTTCGCAAGCACTTTGTTCAAATGTCTCAGATCTAGGATAGGTCTGAAGGCTCCGTCCTTCTTGGGTACGAGAAAATATCGGCTGTAAAAGCCTGACTCGCTCAGAGAAGGCGGTACCTTTTCTATAGCCCCTTTGCACAGCAGCTTTGTTATTTCTGCGTGAAGTAGTTGTGCTACTTCCGCATTCACTATCGTCGCGGTCCGGGCTTGAAAGCGCAGGGGACGGCGAATGAATTGAAGTGTATAGCCCTGCTTTTTTGTGCTCAGCACCCATTCTGAAATCCCTGGGATAGTTTCCCACGCAGCTATGTGAGCCGCTAGGGGGCGAATGGCCTCCGGGTTCAGACCGCCGCCATTTGCGGGCTCACATGAAACTTATTTGAGATGTGCCAATCATAAGGGATGGGGAACATACTTTTACCACTTTTTGACGCGCGAGCAGCGCTCCGGGCGGAAAAGCTTTCTGTAAGCGTGAGCGCGTGTCTGCGGGCACGAGACTTACAACTGTATCTGACGCCCCGATCATAATGGATGGGGAGCGTTTTATTAACGCCCTGCGTTTTGTGATAACACTTAAACGCGCGGGCGGAGCCCGGGGAGAGGTTTGTGTTAGCAAGCGTGAGCGCTCTCTGGCGGGCACGAGACTTACATTCATAACCTGCTTCTTTGATCATGTAACAGAGCGGTCAGATAGTGGGCTCAGACCTGTGGACACATTTCTTACATTCAACACTCGAGCGGCTTTTCTGCGCTTTATGAGAGTGTGCTCTGTGAGTGACACGGGATTCGGAGTGCTTATGTGTAGGGGTGAACACTGGGGCGTGGGCACTTTCACTACACTTAAAACACTGACGGCGTGAGCCCGACCAGACATTATACTCTTTTTGAGATTTCTCTGGGTTGCCGTGAAAATGGCGTTTGTGTGCAGGCGAGAGGGTGAATAAACTGACTCGTTGGCTGCTAATTGAACCACTGCAGTAGCCTGTTTGAAGGGGACTGACAGGGAAATGAACTTTGACGGCGGTCCGGCCGTAGCGGGACACGCGCGTCTTTTCTCTCTCTCTGTTAGGAGGGCTTCGCGTGCTCAGACTTCAGTGTAATGCTTTGCCGAGGCCCTCTGGGGGCGGCAGTCTGTGACGGCTGTCTGAGCGCGACATAGGGCGGCTGCCCTGACGTCGCTGCGAAGGCTGAGGCTGTTCTGGACGCTGGGTGCTGGTTCGCACAGGAGGCTGGCTTTGTCTCTCGCGAGAGCGGCCTGTGGCGGAACTCGACCGACGCGCAGGAAGAGGTTCATGGCCTGCGTGGTCTTCTGCACCTCAGAGAAGCGGTCAACGATCCCGTTCACCGCAGGGCCGAAGAGACCAGTGGGGGAGAGCGGCGCGTTCAGGAAGGTGGCTCGCTCAGATTCCCTCATATCCGCGAGCGTTAACCAGAGGTGCCTCTCTGTCACAGTTAACGTGGCCATGGCTCGTCTGATGGCTTGGGCTGCGGTTTTGGTGGCGCGGAGAGAGAGATCCGTCGCACTTCTCAGGTCCGTAACCGCAGCTGGATCCCGGCCCTTCTCATCCCATTCACGGAGGAGGTCGGCTTGCAGGATCTGTAGCACAGCCATTGAGTGTAGAGCAGACGCGGCCTGGCCGGAGGCGGCATAAGTGCGGGCGACCAAGGCGGACGTGGCTCTGCAGGCTTTAGACGGGAGGGCTGACCGTGACCGCCATCTTGCAGAGGGCGGGCAAAGGTGCGCTGCGACCGCCTCTTCCACAGGGGGAATAGCCGTGTACCCTTTCTCGGCGGCGCCGTCCACTTGGGAGAGCGACGCGGAGGCCTGTGACTGAAGTCTCGAGGAAAATGGTGTACTCCACGACTTCGTCAGCTCCGAATGAAGTTCCGGCAGGAATGGAGCGGGCCTAGTTGCTGAAGCTGCGCGGCGGCGACTCTGAAGGAAACAACCATCGAGCCTGTTCGGGGCGGGTTCCTTTGGCAGCGACCACTTGAGCCCGAGACGGTCAACAGCCTGTGTGAGCAGGCGCATCAGTTCCGCATCAGCTCCAGCGCGGGTACGGGTGGATTCCTGGATCGACGAGGTGGCGGAATGAAGCGACCATTCCTCGCTGTCCGATGCCAGGATGGAGCAGCAGTCTCTCGTGGCGTGTTCCTCGGCCTCATCCTCCGATGCGACGGCAGTGAGGCTCGTAAGCGGCAGCTGCGCGTCGGTGAGGAGAGGCGGGGAAGGCGAAAGCGAGGCTCGAGGGAGGTTCTCCGGCGAGCGCGTCGCTGTGGCCACAGGTTCCGGCTGTCTCAGGGAACTGCGCTTCTTCCTGCGTGGTCCCACAGAGGGCGGAGTGACTGCTGCGGTGTTGAAGGCCTCGAGTCGAGCCCGCAGGGTCGACAGCGGAAGCTCCTCACACTCCTCTGCGTGTTCCAGGCCCAGGCAGAGAGCGCAGATCAGGTGGCGGTCTCCGGCGCTGAGCGGGGCTCTACACTGCTCTTTTAGAATATATAGGAAGGCAAAAAAGGATAAGTCGCCGGATAGCGTAGCTCGCACGGATAGCTGGAGGTGGCGAAGACGGCCGGCTTCCTCAGCGCTGTCCTAAGCTGGCTGTTCGCTGTTCGACGGCGGCGGTGGCTTCTCTCAGATACAGCGATGCAAAGAGCTCGCTGAAGAGACGAAAAATCAGGGAAGTCAGCCTACAGCCCCTACTTTTAAACGCTAAACCACGCCCATTCTGGCGGGCTGTGACGCTATGAAGGCGCGGGCGCCCTTCATTGGGCGTGACGTCACGCCGGGCTCACTGGTAGGCTGCAGCAGTTGCCCGCAGGGCAGCCAATGAGCAAGTGAGATGGCCTGCTCTAGGTCTGCTAGCTGCTGCACTGCATTGACAATGAATACAAAATTAAGGATAATTTTTTGGCTTCAGTATCTCGAGAAGATGAATCTTTCCCGTAGCGTAAGCTAAACTTACGCAATACGAGAGAACCTCTCGTAAGAGAACTTAATTTTTTGGCTGCATGAATGGAATCAGTTTTCTCTGAGTAACTTTTTGAGGGATCTAACAGGTACACAGTGTGGTTGACCGCATTTATGTACTGAAAATGAAAAGTGGGGAGAATGTACATCTTTTAATAATATTCCAGACACTGTAAATAATGACAGATCTCATTCAGCTACTCACCAGAAGTTTCCAGTGGACCTTGTTGATGTTCACAAATGAAACAATTGCCTGGTAATTGTTCAAGTTGACCTAATGAAGAAGATAAATAATAATTACTAGGGGTGTAACAATATATCGTGCCACAATATATCGCAATACAAAAATGCAACAATACGTATCGTGGATAGTGACAATATGTATCGTGGATAGTTCCCCCCCCAAAAAAAAATTTACTGTGAGAAAATAATTCAAGTTTTCAGAGTTTTAGTGTCAGTACTACATTAAACTACTATATATAATATTGATTATAATGTATAATAATGCAATGGGGGAATATTTATGGGTCCTGATAATACCAAATGTTACCTGACCAGTAAAAAGTGTCCAAAATTATTTTAAATATATCTAGTCAGTGAAAAAGTGCAAGAATATTCTAAAATAGTTCTGTATTTTCAGCTTCAGAATCATGAATATTTTTATTCTGGTGTCACCATTGTCCTTGGGTTAAAAGCACAGAGTTCAAGCCTATTCATTTACACACACAATGAAATATCAAAGTTAGCATTTTAATCAACAGTACATTTTTTGTTAACCTTTTATCATATGTCTTTGAGTATCGCAATAATATCGTATCGTGAGTTCAGTATCGTGATATGTATCGAATCGTGACATGAGGGTATCGTTACACCCCTAATAATTACCTTTGCATTTTAAACCATCATTAAGTATATTTACCTTTTTAAAGCAAGATGGAAAGCAGGCAAATTTGTTATGTAATTTTGCAATAGATTATGTATTATTTTTCATGTGTAAGCCTTATAATATTAGTCCCTGCAAACACACACACAAATTTGCATATTCACACTATAGTCCAGCCACTGTGATCACCTTTGACAAACTCTGCTGGGGAATCTGCGTGCTGTCCCCATTCAGAATCCCCATGCTGTGTAGTGATTGAGAATGTATATGGAGTTCCCCATCTCCAGTTGATTGACAGCAAGATGAAACAGGCCTTCAATTATCTACATAAGAAATGTTGGGGAAATGTTTTTATTTATTTTAAGTTGCATTATAAATTAGGAATACAATGTTAAGAAGACATCAAACATATATCTGTTTCAATTATAAGGATACACAATTAAAACTGCAATTTACCCTGTAACATCAGTCAGATTTGCTGTAATTTGTGAAAATTAGTTTTTTTTAATGTGTTGTATTACAACCATTCATTTCAATATTTTAATTTTTAATCTAAAAAAACACATTCCCAAAAAACACATGGGTAACTAACCATGTTTATGATAAAACATTACAATAATTGCCCATCATTAATGGGTATCTGTAATGCAGGACAAATGATTACTTCTATATTAACAGTTAAGCTAACACTTTAATAATATGAAAATTAGATTAACTAATCAACAAGTAATAGTCAATATAGGACTGAGATAGTTACTTAATTAATAATTAATTAAATTAACGTCATTAAAAACTATTAACTATGACACATTATCAGTACTTACCAATTACTTACTAATCACAATATTGTAATGAATGGCCTTAATCAAAATGCCCTAGTCATCAGAAAACCTTCCCCCTCTCCCCTGCTGTCATCGCCCTAAAACCAGTTCTCTTCAAATGCCGTTATCACCTCAGCTCCACTAAACGATCTCAGCAAAAGACTGTGTCTACAAGCCTCAAAAGACAGCACAGGAGACACTAGCCATTTGGTCAAAGACTATAGAGATAAACTTCCAATACACAAGGACACTTACTCCATTCTTACCCACAAAATTTCCCAAATGTTTATAGAATTTCCTCTGGGGTTTATGCATGTCCCTATGTTTTTTTTTAGTTATGACTAGTTATCAAATGGCCAAAACAGCGTATTTATGAAATTTGGAGGGCTCTTATTTTGTAATACAACATCAGAATGTCCTGAAACTGTGCAGGTGACATGGTGAGAAGGTGTACTCTCCATCTGAAGTGAAATTGGGCAGTGTAAACTAGGATTTTTTTTTTAGTGATTTTCTGAATGTGAAGCCAAAACAGCGTATTTATGAACTTTGGAGGGCTGTTATTTTGTAATACAACATCAGAATGTCCTGAAACTGTGCAGGTGACACGGTGAGAAGGTGTACTCTCCATCTGAGGTGAAATTGGGCAGTGTAAACTAGGATTTTTTTTTAGTGATTTTCTGAATGTATAGACACAACAGCTTATTTATGAAATTTGGAGGGCTCTTATTTTGTAATACAGCATCAGAATGTCCTGAAACTGTGCAGGTGACACGGTGAGAAGGTGTACTCTCCATCTGAAGTGAAATTGGGCAGTGTAAACTAGGATTTTTTTTTTTATGATTTTCTGAATGTATAGACACAACAGCTTATTTATGAAATTTGGAGGGCTCTTATTTTGTAATACAGCATCAGAATGTCCTGAAACTGTGCAGGTGACACGGTGAGAAGGTGTACTCTCCATCTGAAGTGAAATTGGGCAGTGTAAACTAGGATTTTTTTTTTATGATTTTCTGAATGTAAAGCCAAAACAGCATATTTATGAACTTTGGAGGGCTGTTATTTTGTAATACAACATCAGAATGTCCTGAAACTGTGCAGGTGACACGGTGAGAAGGTGTACTCTCCATCTGAGGTGAAATTGGGAAGTGTAAACTAGGATTTTTTTTAGTGATTTTCTGAATGTATAGACACAACAGCTTATTTATGAAATTTGGAGGGCTCTTATTTTGTAATACAACATCAGAATGTCCTGAAACTGTACAGGTGACACGGTGAGAAGGTGTACTCTCCATCTGAGGTGAAATTGGGCAGTGTAAACTAGGAATTTTTTTTTATGATTTTCTGAATGTAAAGCCAAAATAGCATATTTATGAATTTTGGAGGGCTCTTATTTTGTAATACAGCATCAGAATGTCCTGAAACTGTGCAGGTGACACGGTGAGAAGGTGTACTCTCCATCTGAGGTGAAATTGGGCAGTGTAAACTCAGATTTTTTTTTTAGTGATTTTCTGAATGTAAAGCCAAAACAGCGTATTTATGAACTTTGGAGGGCTCTTATTTTGTAATACAACATCAGAATGTCCTGAAACTGTGCAGGTGACACGGTGAGAAGGTGTACTCTCCATCTGAGGTGAAATTGGGCAGTGTAAACTAGGATTTTTTTTTTATGATTTTCTGAATGTATAGACACAACAGCTTATTTATGAATTTTGGAGGGCTCTTATTTTGTAATACAACATCAGAATGTCCTGAAACTGTACAGGTGACACGGTGAGAAGGTGTACTCTCCATCTGAGGTGAAATTGGGCAGTCTAAACTCGTTTTTTTTTTTAGTGATTTTCTGAATGTAAAGCCAAAACAGCGTATTTATGAACTTTGGAGGGCTCTTATTTTGTAATACAACATCAGAATGTCCTGAAACTGTGCAGGTGACACGGTGAGAAGGTGTACTCTCCATCTGAGGTGAAATTGGGGAGTGTAAACTAGGATTTTTTTTTAATGATTTTCTGAATGTATAGACACAACAGCTTATTTATGAATTTTGGAGGGCTCTTATTTTGTAATACAACATCAGAATGTCCTGAAACTGTGCAGGTGACACGGTGAGAAGGTGTACTCTCCATCTGAGGTGAAATTGGGCAGTGTAAACTAGGTATTTTTTTTATGATTTTCTGAATGTATAGACACAACAGCTTATTTATGAATTTTGGAGGGCTCTTATTTTGTAATACAACATCAGAATGTCCTGAAACTGTACAGGTGACACGGTGAGAAGGTGTACTCTCCATCTGAGGTGAAATTGGACAGTGTAAACTAGGTTCTCTTACGAGAGGTTCTCTCGTATTGCGTAAGTTTAGCTTACGCTACGGGAAAGATTCATCTTCTCGAGATACTGAAAAAATCCTTAATTTTTGTATACCTTGTCAACGCAGTGCAGCAGCTAGCAGACCTAGAGCAGACTATCTTGCGTGCTCATTGGCTGCTCTGCAGGCAACTGCTGCAGCCTACCAGTGAGCAGGGCTTGACATCACGCCCAATGAAGGGCGCCCGCGCCTTCATGGCGTCACAGCCCGCCAGAATGGGCGTGGCTTCAGCCTATAAAGGAATGGGCTGTAGGCTGCTTCCCTGATTTTTGTCTCTTCAGCGAGCTCTTCGCATAGCTGGATCTGAGAGTAGCCATCACCGCCGTCGAACAGCGAACAGCCAGCTTAGGACAGCGCTGAGGAAGCCGGCCGTCTTCGCCACCTTCAGCCATCCGTGCGAGCTACGCTATCCGGCGACGTATCCTTTTGCCTTGCATTAGATTGATTTTCACATCTCTAAAAGAGCAGCGAGCGTCTTTTTAAAGATGCCTCGCACTTCCTGCGGCTCGTGCAGAGCCCCGCTCAGCGCCGTAGACCGCCATCTGATCTGCGCTCTCTGCCTGGGCCTGGAACATGCCGAGCTCGCCCTCGCTTTCGGGGGTTGCGAGCTCTGTGAGGAACTTCCGTTGGCGACCCTGCGGGCTCGCCTCGAAGCTCTCAGATCTACAGCAGTCACTCCGCCCTCTGTGGGACCGCGCAAGAAGAAGCGCCGTTCCCTGAGACAGCCGGAATCTGTGGCCACAGCGACGCACTCGCCGGAGAACCTCCCTCGAGCCTCGCTCTCGCCTTCCCCGCCTCCCCTCCCCGACGCGCAGTTGCCGCTCACGAGCCTCACTGCCGTCGCTTCAGAGGATGAGGCCGAGGAACACACCACGAGGGACTGCTGCTCTATCCTGGCATCGGACAGCGAGGAATGGTCACTTCATTCCGACGCCTCGTCGATCCAGGAATCCACCCGTACCCGCGCTGGAGCTGACGCTGAGCTAATGCGTTTGCTAACCCAGGCCGTGGACCGCCTCGGGCTCGAGTGGTCGCCGCCTGAGGAACCCGCACTGAACAAGCTCGACGGCTGCTTCCTTCAAAGCCGCCGCCGCGCAGCTTCAGCAACGAGGCCCGCTCCATTCCTGCCGGAACTTCACGCAGAGTTGACTAAGTCGTGGAATTCTCCTTTTTCGTCGCGACTACAGTCACCAGCCTCCGCGTCGCTCTCTCGAGTGGACGGCGCCGCCGAGAAAGGGTACACGGTTATTCCACCGGTGGAAGAAACGGTTGCAGCGCACCTTTGCCCGCCCTCCGCGAGATGACGGTCACGGTCAGCGCTCCCGTCTAAAGCCTGTAGAGCCACGTCCGCCTTGGTCGGCCACGCTTATGCTGCCTCCGGCCAGGCCGCGTCTGCTTTACATTCCATGGCTGTGCTTCAGATCCTGCAAGCCGACCTCCTCCGTGAATGGGACGAGAAGGGCCGGGATCCAGCTGCTGTTACAGATTTGAGAAGCGCAACGGATCTTTCTCTCTGCGCTACCAAAGCAGCAGCCCAGGCTATCGGACGAGCTATGGCCGCGTTAACCGTTACGGAGAGGCACCTTTGGTTAACGCTCGCGGATATGAGGGATTCTGAGCGAGCCACATTTCTCAACGCGCTGCTTACCCCCTCTGGTCTCTTCGGCCCAGCGGTTAACGGGATCGTTGATCGTTTTTCTGAGGTACAGAAGACCACGCAGGCCATGAACCTCTTCCTGCCGCGACGCTCGAGTTCCGCCACAGGCCGCTCTCGCGAGAGACAAAGCCAGCCTCCTGTGCGAACCAGCACCCAGCGTCCAGCACAGCCCCAGCCTCAGCCTTCGCAGCGACGTCAGGGCGGCCGCCCTAGGTCGCGCTTAGACAGCCGTCATAGACCGCCGCCTCCCAGAAGGCCTCGGCAGAGAATCACAATGAAGTCTGAGCACGCGAAGCCCTCCTAACAGTAAGAGGGAAAAGACGCGCGTGTCCTGCTGCGGCCGGACCGCCATCAAAATTCATTTCCCTGTCAGTCCCCTTCAAACAGGCTACTGCAGCGGTCCATTTAGCAGCCAACGAGCCGGTTTATTCACCCTCTCGCCTGCACACAAACGCCGTTTTCACGGCGACCCAGATAAATCTCAAAAAGAGTGTAATGTCTGGTCCGGCTCATGCCGTCAATGTTTTAAGTGTAGTGAAAGTGCCCACGTCCCAGTGCTCACCCCTACACATAAGCACTCAAAATCCTGTGTCACTCACAGAGCACACTCTCATAAAGCGCAGAAAAGCCGCCCGAGTGTTGAATGTAAGAAATGTGTCCACAAGTCTGTGCCCACTATCTGCCCGCTCTGTTACACGTTCAAACAAACAGGTTATAAACGTAAGTCTCGTGCCCGCCGGAGAGCGCTCACCCTTACTAACACAAACCTTTCCCCGGGCCCCGCCCACGCGCTTAAGCATTATCACGAAACGCAGAGCATTAATAAAACGCTCCCCGTCTATTATGACCGGGGCGTTAGATACAGTTGTAAGTCTCGTGCCCGCGCCCACGCGCTCACGCTTACAGAGAGCTCTGTCACCCAGAGCACGGCTCGCGCATCAAAATGTGGTAAAAGTGTGTTCCCCATCCCCTATGATCGGGACATCTCACATAAATCAGCCGAGCCGTTGCGCGCTCTCGGCTCCGGTTCAGTTTCACAAGCCAGCAAATGGCGGTCTGAACACGGAGGCCATTCGCCCCCTAGCGGCTCGCATAGCCGCGTGGGAAAAAATCCCAGGGATTTCAGAATAGGTGCTGAGCACAATAAAGCAGGGCTATACACTACAATTCATTCGCCGTCCCCCGCGCTTTCGAGCCCGGACCGCGACAATAGTGAATGCGGAAGTAGCACACCTACTTCACGCAGAAATAGCAAAGCTGCTGTGCAAAGGGGCTATAGAAATGGTACCGCCTTCTCTAAGCGAGTCAGGCTTTTACAGCCGTTATTTTCTCGTGCCCAAGAAGGACGGAGCCTTCAGACCCATCCTAGATCTGAGACATTTGAACAAAGTGCTTGCGAAAAGACCGTTCAAAATGCTTACGACCAGGAAAATCCTCGCGCACGTTCGCCCGAGGGACTGGTTTATCTCTCTAGATCTGAAGGATGCATATTTTCAGATTCAGATAGTACTCCGTCACAGGCAATTTTTGAGATTCGCCTTCGACGGTCAGGTATATCAATACACCGTCCTGCCGTTCGGCCTGTCCCTGGCACCCCGTACATTTACAAAGTGCATGGACGCGGCGCTCGCCCCCCTGAGAAGTCAGGGGCTGCGTATAATGAACTATCTGGACGATTGGCTGATATTGGCACAGTCAGAGACAGAACTTCTATCTCACAGAACAGTGCTACTCAGTCATCTGGAAAGCTTGGGTCTCACGGTCAACTGGACCAAGAGCTCACTACTGCCCAGCCAGTCAATTTCCTTCTTAGGAATAGAACTGGACTCGGTAACCATGACGGCTCGTTTGTCGACACAGCGCGCGCGCCGTGTTCGCCACTTAGCCGCTTCTTTCCAGAAGGGCAGCTTCCTCCCTTTGAAAATTTTTCAGAGGATGTTGGGCTGTATGGCATCAGCTGCAGCGGTGCTCCAGCTGGGCCTACTGCGCATGCGCCCGCTCCAACGCTGGCTGAATGCTTGCGTGCCCCCCCGAGCCTGGGTATCTGGCGGTCGGAAAATCAGAGTGACTCAGACCTGCATAGCAGCTCTGCAGCCCTAGTTAGCGGCCAGCTGGTTCCAGCAGGGAGTAACGATGGGAACCGTCTCTTACCGGAAAGTCATCTCAACAGACGCGTCCAACTCAGGTTGGGGAGCGCTGTTCGAGGGCAGACCGGCCTTTGGCCAGTGGTCAGACCGGGAGAAGGAGTTTCACGTAAACTGTCTGGAAATGATGGCGGTCGAGAACGCACTGCAGTGCTTCCTCCCGTTCATACAGGGCCAGCATGTTCTTGTCCGTTCAGACAACACTTCTGTGGTTTCCTATATAAACCGTCAGGGCGGTGTCAGATCCAGAAAACTCTGCAATCTGACGGAACGCCTCCTTATTTGGTCTCAGACACACCTGCGCTCGCTGAGGGCGACGCATGTCAGCGTCGCCCTCAGTTCTAGAAGTTCTGTCTCTGACTGTGCCAATATCAGCCAATATCAGACTCTCCAGAGACAATGTTCCCCCAGGGGAGTGGTCCTTACACCCCCAAACGGTCCAGAAACTGTGGCGCCTATTCGGCAGAGCGGAAGTCGACCTATTTGCGTCAAAAGACAACGCTCAATGCCCGATGTTCTTCTCGAAGGACGAGGACGCGCTGGCCCAAGTTTAGCCCAGCCTCCCGCTATATGCTTTCCCTCCGGTCTCTCTGTTACCACAGGTGATCAAGAGAATCAGGGAAACGCGCCACTCGGTGCTCCTCATAGCCCCGCGTTGGGAGAATCAGATTTGGTTCCCGGAACTAGCACAGCTGTCGCTTACAGCTCCGTGGCCGATCCCGGTGAGGGCAGATCTCCTCTCTCAAGCTCGCGGCACGATCTGGCATCCCAATCCAGAGCGCTGGTCGCTGCATGCATGGCTGATCAACAGGTACTCGTTACCCTGCCAGAAGGAGTGATGAACACGATCACACAGTCTAGAGCCCCTTCCACAAGAAGGCTCTACGCGTCTAAATGGTCGGTGTTCTCTGGCTGGTGCACCGACAGAGGTCTGGACCCGCGGACATGCGGGGTGGCGCATCTGCTCACTTTCCTACAAGAGCTGTTGGATAAGGGAAGGTCCCCTTCCACGCTCAAAGTGTACGTGTCGGCCGTAGCAGCGTTTGCAGAACCAACGCACGGCCAGCCGCTGGGGAAACATGAGTTGGTCATCCGCTTCCTTAGAGGAGCTAGAAGGATGAATCCGCCGCGCCCCCCGTCGGTTCCTATGTGAGATCTTTCACTGGTCCTCGAGGCCCTGAAAGCTTTTCCCTTCGAACCACTGGACTCCGTGGGGTTGAAATATCTATCACTGAAAACGTTTTTTCTGACTGCGCTGTCATCAGTAAAACGCGTAGGGGATCTACACGCGCTGTCTGTCAGCGTGTCGTGTCTTGAGTTTGGACCAAATGACTCTAAAGTTATTCTCAGACCTAGACACGGCTATGTCCCTAAAGTGATGGGCACTCCATTTAGAGCGCAAGTTATTTCACTATCTGCTCTCGCAGTGTCTGACAGTGAAAGCGATGTAAACCTTCTCTGCCCCGTCAGAGCGCTGAGGAGCTACATTACGCGCACCGCCTCCTTCAGGCGCTCGGAACAGCTTTTTGTTTCGTTTGGAGGGCGCACCAAGGGTTTCGAGCCTGTCCAGATGGATAGTAGACGCTATAGCGACCACTTATGCGTCAAAGGATCTGCAATGCCCTCTTGGCATCAGGGCTCATTCCACGAGAGGCGTCGCCTCTTCGTGGGCATGGTCCAGCGGGATTTCTATCCACGACATATGTGTAGCGGCGGGCTGGAGCTCCCCGTCTACCTTTGTCAGGTTCTATAACCTAGAAGTTCCCGCCTTGCAGGCTAAACTACTGTCAGTCTAAACGAGAGATGTATTCTGCCCAGATCCCCTGCTCAGATCACTCTCACATGACTTAGCTCTCCTGGTTGAGCTGCACTAAAGGGGTTATGCCATGTGCCTATACAGACCCGCGCCCGCACTGCTCTGTATTCCCTATGTGTGCTTATGTACAAGTGATGGCCCGCGAAACGGCCGGCCACCTTATTTTTCCACTTATGGGGTTCCCCCCTAAGTTCGGGGTCTCATGTGGATGCTTGGCGCGCACGGCGTTGACAAAGTGTTCCCGTAGCGTAAGCTAAACTTACGCAATACGAGAGAACCTCTCGTAAGAGAACGATACTCGGTTACTAACGTAACCTCGGTTCTCTCTAGAAGAGGGAACGAGTATTGCGTAACCGGCCGTGCTTGCGCCACGAGCGACTTCGCTTCAGTCGACAAAAACCAGGGAAGCAGCCTACAGCCCATTCCTTTATAGGCTGAAGCCACGCCCATTTTGGCAGGCTGTGACGCCATGAAGGCGCGGGCGCCCTTCATTGGGCGTGATGTCACGCCCTGCTCACTGGTAGGCTGCAGCAGTTGCCTGCAGAGCAGCCAATGAGCACGCAAGATAGCCTGCTCTAGGTCTGCTAGCTGCTGCACTGCGTTGACAAGGTATACAAAAATTAAGGATAATTTTTTGGCTTCAGTATCTCGAGAAGATGAATCTTTCCCGTAGCGTAAGCTAAACTTACGCAATACTCGTTCCCTCTTCTAGAGGGAATTTCTAAATTTTTCTTTTTAGTGATTTTCTGAATGTAAAGCCAAAACAGCATATTTATGAATTTTGGACGGCTCTTTTTTTGTAATACAACATCAGAATGTCCTGAAACTGTGCAGGTGACACGGTGAGAAGGTGTACTCTCCATCTGAGGTGAAATTGGACAGTGTAAACTAGGATTTGTTTTTTAGTTATTTTCTGAATGTAAAGCCAAAACAGCGTATTTATGAATTTTGGAGGGCTCTTATTTTGTAATACAACATCAGAATGTCCTGAAACTGTGCAGGTGACACGGTGAGAAGGTGTACTCTCCATCTGAGGTGAAATTGGACAGTGTAAACTAGGATTTTTTTTTTTAGTGATTTTCTGAATGTATAGACACAACAGTATATTATTATTTTAGGATGGATAGATGGATGGATGGATAGATAGATAATTATAAATAGACAGATACATAATTACAGACAGACAGACAGACAGACAGATAGATAGATAGATAGATAGATAGATAGATAGATAGATAGATAGATAGACAGATAGATAGATAGATAGATAGATAGATAGATAGATAGATAGATAGATAGATAGATATTCCAAATTAATGACAGACAGATACACGATAGATAGATAGATAGAATTAATGACAGACAGATACACGATAGATAGATAGATAGATAGATAGATAGATAGATAGATAGATAGATAGATAGATAGAATTAATGACAGACAGATACACGATAGATAGATAGATAGACAGATAGATAGATAGATAGATAGATAGATAGATAGATATTCCAAATTAATGACAGACAGATACACGATAGATAGATAGATAGATAGATAGATAGATAGATAGATAGATAGATAGATAGATATTCCAAATTAATGACAGACAGATACACGATAGATAGATAGATAGATAGATAGATACATAGATAGATAGATAGATAGATAGATAGATAGATAGATAGATAGATAGATAGATAGACAGACAGATAGATAGATATTCCAAATTAATGACACACAGATACACGATAGATAGATAGATAGACAGAAAGACAGATAGATAGATAGATAGATATTCCAAATTAATGACAGACAGATACACGATAGATAGATAGATAGATAGATAGATAGATAGATAGATAGATAGATAGATAGATAGATAGATAGAATTAATGACATACAGATACACGATAGATAGATAGATAGATAGATAGATAGATAGATAGATAGATAGATAGATAGATAGATAGATAGATAGATAGATAGATAGATAGATAGATAGATAGATGGATGGATAGATGGATAGATGGATGGATGGATGTGAAATAGCCTTCGCCGGAAGATCAATTGTTTTCAATCCAGATGACGGTCTGACGGTTTTACCGTAATACCTAGTGTATACGCGCACCACGAAATATAGGGGCGGCTAGTTTGACCGCTCATTTCGAGGTGGCGGCTGGCTTTACCGCAGTTTATAAACACGGATAAATTAATCGAAACATTTTAGCTGCGTTTGATGTCTGGCTAGCCAGTTACTTTGTAAGGTAGCTGGTTACAGTCCGGGAGCATATTACTGTGCGTCTAACGTTACTAATGTTCATACAGCTCGGACTGTTTTCTGTTTAGCGAATTATGTCATGAATGGGTCGAAATGAAAGCTGAGAAAATTAGACTTTGATTGCTTTATGTCTTCACTGAAATTGGTAAAAAAAAAAAATATATATATATATATATATATATATAGCCTATATATATATAAAAAAGTAATTGACGTGTTTAAAATATTTTGATATATTTTTTCGATCCCCTGTTACCATTTAATGCAACGCTTTGTTTTGTAATATTGTATGCTATGTTGGTTTGTTACTCATTATTTAATAAATAAAATAAATAAATAATTAACTAAAAGGTAATAATAAAAAAATGCATTGATTGTGTAAGCTGTTATATATTCTAGCTAGTAACCTTAATAGCTGTTAATAGCTCTAGTGCTCTATAGCTAAAAAAAAAAAAAAAACACTAATGTGACTTTGTTTTTGTTAAGGGCAATGTGTGCAAGGAGACGTGTCCCAGGCAGTGTTCAAGCCTAACAGAACAAAGAAAACTCCAGCTCTTCACAGAGTTTTATGCTGTCTCTTATGAGAGGCAGCAGGCTATCATTCTCTCTGGTTTGGAGCAGGTAGGCCAACTTAAGCAATTCATGACCATATCATGTCAACAGTATGCAATGCATCACAATGTAGGCCCATGAAATAACCAGTGAATTGAATACTAAGTTAGTGAATTCACTAAGACTGCACATGTGCCTGATCACTGTAAATGTTAAATTCTGTGAGGATGGATGAAGGATGATCGGCATCAAGTAGGCCACCAAGTGCATTACAGACCACAGCGCTTTGGTGCCCTAAAAGGCATACACATGGCTTATTCATTCTCCTAACCAAAGCCTACTCACATACTTAATGATCTTAACTTGAAAGCTCTACACTACGGCTAGCCTGCTTCGCTATGGTAAATGTCTTTTTACTTCATGTCTTTTTACTTCTAGCACAAGGTGAGTTGCAGACGACCACGTGGGCCTGACACTGAGATTACTAAGAGGAAGTACACCTTCAAGTACCATGTGCAACAAGGAGGCCAAAGACTTGCTGTTTGTAAGCTCACATTTATGTCAGTCTTTCAACTGACCAACAGTCGCCTACAGGCAAGTTTTATATAGCCTAGCGTTTTCCGTTTGTTAACTTTTTATTACATGCATGATTTTAATTAGATACATTGTCCATAACATATTTATTTAAAGTTACTTATCTTTGAAAAGGTTATTCAAGAAAAGTTAGGCAGTCAGTCTGAGGGAACAGAGCAGGTAGCTAAAGTCAGGTCTCCATTAGAGGACTTCAGAGGAAAACATAAGAACAGGTAAAAAAAAAAAAAAAAAATCTTGAAGGACCTCATGCTCTCGTCCTGTTAGTTTTTAAAGCTGCACCATTGTCAGCATCCATTGCCCTACAACATTCCCTGGTCTAATGGTGCACTGGACGCTGGCATTATAGGGCGTTGGGTGCCTTGCCACCCTATAACGCCAGCGTGCACATACCGTAATGGTTAGGATTCAGCTCACTGTTGTTGTCCAGTCAGGAAACATATTTTTGCACTTTGAGATCGATATCATCAGGTAAAGTGCTATGCAAATGTAATGTATGATTATTCTTTGTATCATTACAACATGTGGATCTTAAAGGGATACTTCAGCTCTGGAAAGATTAATGTGTATTTAAAATGGGTCATTTATGTAGTAGAAATGTGAAATTATTTTTTAATTTGGAGCCTTCTAGATGAGAAAAGCCAGAAAATGTATTTTTGATTTATGGGGATGAAAGACAACAACTCCCAGATTGCAATGCTAAAACGCACACATCAATCAATCACATGTTTAGCATCCATATAAACACTACATTCAGATTCACACATCGGAATAAATTCAGTTAGATTGAAACAAAACGTGTGCATGTAAACAATGACGATTTTTGCGTCATCGGAGGATTTTTTCCAGACAAAAAATACATAAATCTCTCATCTCAGGGGGATATGAGGGAGGAAAGCATGGTAATTCGAAAATACTAAAAATAATTCAGTTTTCTAATGATACAAAGCTTAATGCTAAATCCTGAAGTATCCCTTTAATGACTGTATGTGAAAAACAAAATCCTATAGTTTAGAGGAATGTTTAGAGTTATACATTTATGGTCACAGAAACAATGCAATTGTGCAAAACAGACCAGCATAGTTTATTATATTTCCCTTGTTCATGAGTTGTGTTGTTTATTTTTTAGGCCTCATAGCATTCATCCTGCAGTGAGAGAGGGGATAAGAGAGCATATCTTGAGCTTCCCACGCCAACCGAACCACTACTCACGGATGAAGGGAG
This sequence comes from Gila orcuttii, assembly GCA_026230005.1. NCBI lineage: Eukaryota > Metazoa > Chordata > Actinopteri > Cypriniformes > Leuciscidae > Gila > Gila orcuttii. The sequence continues at coordinate 35,626,244 of JAPDVR010000002.1, forward strand.
ATGTGGAGAGGGAGTACCTGAGCCCTGATTTAAACCTGCTCCGCATGTTCCGCCTGTACAAGGAACACAATCCAACATCCACTGCAAAGTTCTGGCTCTATAGGGACCTCTTCAAGCAGCAGAACCTCAGTTTTGGGCAGCCAAGAAGTGACACTTGTGCAAAATGTGACGCCCTGTTCTCAAATTAACAGCTGCTACAACAGATGGAGAAAAGTTGAAGATCGCAGCCAAGAGTGAGCTTCACCACCGGAAAGCTTAAAAAGTGTACACCCAGTTGCAGGCTGACACAGAGTGGGCCAAAGACAATGATGACTGCCATGTCATTTGTATCGACATGCAGGGGGTAGTGTTCACACCAAACCTGACACACTCCAACGTGTACTATCAACGGCAGCTGGCCAACTACAACCTCTGTATCCAGGAGATGGGCACTGACGATCCACCTACAATGTGCCTCTGGCATGAGGGCATCGCTCACAGAGGTTCCATCGAGGTGGCAAGCTGTCTTTTGAAGTGGGCAGAAACATCTTTCACTCCCCTAGTTCAGGCAAAGGAACGGAAGCTCGTCATCTATAGTGACCGATGCTGTGGGCAGAACAACAACTGGCGAGTCCTAAACCTCATGGCCCTGCTCGTATCTAGAGAGTACTTCAGTCAGATAGAGCAGAAGTTCATGGTGTCTGGTCACTCCTTCCTTCCCTGTGACCGTTCCTTTGCCACGCTGGACAAGAGGCGTAAGGTGTCCACACTTCACACCCCCAGCGATGTCGCCGAGATGATCCGTGGAGCCAGGCAGCAGCATCCATTCAAAGTCATTGAGATGAAATGTCAGGACTTCAGGCAGCTCCCTGATGCAACATTAAAGTGTCCACCTGGCTTGCTAATCACATCCATGATGTGGTTGAAAGTGACAGGTAAAAAACTAAAGAGTTGGTTTTCTGAGATCAACAGTGTTGGGGATATGTGCGTGAAAGAAGAATATTTATTGAATTTCTTGTTGAATCATGATTTTAGCTGCTGATCCATGGTGTGTCCACACAAAAGGGAGCCACAGCCTCTACGAGGAATGGAAGATCTGGCTGATCACAAAACAGAGGATGAATCAACCACCTCCAGCTCCCTTGTTCTCCACCACGTATGCTCGTGCTTATGAGGACCCTCTGCCTGTCAAGAAGGAGAAGCACCGGGATCTTATGAAAATGCAAGCCTACATGCCAGCGGAGGCCCAAGCATTAGAATGCGAAGAGTAGCCTGGTATGTGTAGGTCATGTGCAGGGTAAGGTGGGGTATATTGTGTATATTGTGTCAAATTAATCATAATTGTAGTTGTAGCTTATCTTGTATGCCTTATCTTATGTTGTATAATAGGAATATATAGTTATTTATTTAGTAAATGAATGAATGGGGTGATTTATGAAATGTATTATAAAATGGTAAACTAGCATATGGAACCATAGCATGGAATGATGATGATGTATGTCTGTATTGTAAATATGTATTGTTTACAGTTATTACTGTTGTTTATTGTTTGTATGTATTGTTGATTGTATGTACGGTAGGGTGCATCAAAAAACACAATTCTTGAATTTTGATATGGCTGGGTGCTAAAAGTGTTCCAATGTATGTAGAAACAACACATGCAAAATATTTTTCCAGTACATGATGATTTAGGGGTGCCACCGCACATCTGTTTTTGTTGGATAAAGTGGTTAACAGTGCTCAATGGTTGCCATGGAGATCTGAGGTTAACAATACTACAGCTCAAGAAAACTGAGGTGATCTTTCTGTTTGAGGTGATTTTTCTGTGTTGGGTATGTATTATTACATATTACTATCATATCTGTAGCAGTGACCTAGCTTTCTTGGCCAGCATGAAGACTGACAGAGTGGCCACATTTGGTGTATTGGACAAAAAGCTGCAGCGAGAGGAGCGTCAAGATGCCGCAGCAGCCAGGCAGTCCCGCAGTGAAAAGGAGCTGGAGGAGATGACGGCAATGTCCAGCTTCGAGTCGGAGAGTGATAAGGTGATGAGTGATGATCCACCATCTGAGGGCGAACCATCCCACAAGCATAAGAAGACAGGAACAAACATCTTCATTCCATATGACATCCTTAGCCAACCAAGTGTCGTGTCACTGGCTACAAGGTTGAAGATGTCATCGATGCAACAGGCTGCCTTCACGCGTGGTCTTGTTGCAGAGTCAGGCGGCGAATGTACACATCTCTCTGCATCTTACGCAACAGCTGACCGAGCAAGACGCCAAGTGCTGGAGACAATCAGTGAGGAACAGCACAAGCATTGGACACCACCTCCATTGTGCACCCTACACTGGGACAGCAAGTTAACTCCGATGCTCAGCAATGTGCGCCAGTCGGAGGAGCGTCTTACAGTGGTGATTGGAGATGCAGAGCGACTGAAACTGCTTGGTGTCCCGGCGTATAAGAAGCAGACCAATGAGGCATGTGGAGTGATCATTGCCTGGTTGACATGCAAGTTGCTGCAGGACTGGTGTTACGCTGACCAGGTTGTCAACATGGCATTTGACACCATTGCGTCAAACACAGGCCATCTCACAGCAGCCTGCATTGCCATACAGCTCTCACTGGGCAAACCACTGCTTTGGTCTGGGTGCCGGCACCACATTGGTGAGGTCCTCCTGAACCAGGTTTTCGCAGACCTGAAGGTGGAGTCATCACGCTCGCCAGAGGTTACCTTGTTCACACGTGTGAGAGAGAAATGGAACCTGTTACCACAAGAATCCAGCAGCCAATGGTCCCGCTACATTCCTGGCAACACCAAGCAACCACTCCTGGGCAATTTATGTGCTGAACTTGTCAGGTGCGCAAAAGAAGTCACTGACCACAAGCGAGGTGACTACCATGAGTTTGTGCAGCTGTGTCTTGTGTTTTTGGACGCAGATGGTGAAGAGCAGACTGCAGTGACCTTCCAACGACTGGGAGCACTCCACAAGGCACGATGGATGGCCAAGCTGCTCTATACTCTCAAGCTGGCTTTGATGGAGCAGCACATCACGTTGCTTCCCCAGGGCACAATCACCACACGGCAGCAGGTGCCGAAGGTTCGGGCATTTGCCATTTTCATTTTCACACATCTATGCAAAGTGGTGGTTGACCTGCGAGAAAGCTGTAGATGCTGCCTGGAATGGCCTGACACTCTACCACCACCTGCAGGCATACAGGGCTGTAGATGAGGGCATTGCAGCATCAGCGATCAAGGCGCTGGAGAGGCATCGCTGGTACCTAACAGGTGAGATGCTAATCCTGGCTCTCTTCAGCAGCAAGGTGCCCAATAATGACAAGCGTGCACTTGCCAGAGCGATCTTGGAGCACAAGCCCGCTGATCTCCCCATGCACATCCCTGAGCAGCACTTTGGCACTGAAAAAAAACAGCAGTCATATCACCCTGTAGCCCAAAACTGGTTGCCCACTGAAGCTAAGCAGGGCTGAGCCTGGTTAGTACCTGGATGGGTGACCTCCTGAGAAAACCAGGTTGCTGCTGGAAGAGGTGTTAGTGAGGCCAGTAGGGGGCGCTCACCCTGTGGTCTGTGTGGGTCCTAATGCCCCAGGAAAGTGACTGGGACACTATACTGTCAAAGAGCACCATCCTTCGGATGAGACGTTAAATCGAGGTCCTGACTCTCTGTGGTCACAAAAAATCCCAGGATGTCTTTCGAAAGAGTAGGGGTGTAATCCCGGCATCCTGGCCCAATTTGCACAGTGGCCTCTGTTCATCATGGCCTCCTAATCATCCCCATATACATATATATATATATACTGATTGGCTTCATCACTCTGTCTCCTCTCCACCAGTAAGCTGGTGTGTGGTGGGCGTTCTGGCGCAATATGGCTGCCGTCGCATCATCCAGGTGGATGCTGCACATTGGTGGTGGTTGAGGAGATTCCCCTTCGATGTAAAGCGCTTTGAGTGTCGAGAAAAGCGCTATACAAATGTAATGATTTATTTATATGTGTGTCCGACATCCATCACTGCTGCACAAAATTCAGGGTAAGGTCATGCGAACATGTCCCATTGACCTCCATTCATTTTGTCTATAGGACAAATGAATGAAGAATCTTGAAAGTTGAATTCTGAGAAATGCCCAAGTTGCCCAAAGGGCAAACAAACAACTTTTACTTTGATAACTCTATAGAACATGTTACTGTATAAAAGTTCACTGTTCTCAACATTTCCAGGTCAACCTTTTGGCAATTAGACTAAAAATTACACATTTTTCGAAATTTCGCCAAAGTTCATGTGTTAGGTGGCACCCCTAAATCTCAATGGAATTCCTCAAAACTTTGCAAAAGTCATTTTTATGTTAATTGGAACAAAATGCAATGCCAGCCAAATTGATATTTTGAAATTAAAATTTCCCATTCAAATTTGATGCACCCTAATGTACGGTTTATTGTTTGTACTGACGTTTGTTTTCTGTAGCTACTATAAGTAGGCCTATGTATTGTTCATTGTTCGTACTGTATTGTGCGTGTTTTTGTTCTGTGATTTACGTTGGCAAAAAATAAAAGAAATTTAAAGAAAGAAATGCTTAATATTTTCTTTAAGGTTCTTTTACTGTATTAAAACTAAAATAAAGGAATCAAATCTCCAGTGGTTTAAAGTGATATGATGAATTGGACTTATACTGTTATTCCACATTAACTGGACATATACTGTTCTTCCACATTCCAGAAATGTAAATTACTCTAACTTTTTATTTTTAAGATTGATACTAAAAAATCTTATCTCTTATGAGAGGCAGCAGGCTATCATTCTCTCTGGTTTGGAGCAGGTAGGCCAACTTAAGCAATTCATGACCATATCATGTCAACAGTATGCAATGCATCACAATGTAGGCCCATGAAATAACCAGTGAATTGAATACTAAGTTAGTGAATTCACTAAGACTGCACATGTGCCTGATCACTGTAAATGTTAAATTCTGTGAGGATGGATGAAGGATGATCGGCATCAAGTAGGCCACCAAGTGCATTACAGACCACAGCGCTTTGGTGCCCTAAAAGGCATACACATGGCTTATTCATTCTCCTAACCAAAGCCTACTCACATACTTAATGACCTTAACTTGACAGCTCTACACTACGGCTAGCCTGCTTCGCTATGGTAAATGTCTTTTTACTTCATGTCTTTTTACTTCTAGCACAAGGTGAGTTGCAGACGACCACGTGGGCCTGACACTGAGATTACTAAGAGGAAGTACACCTTCAAGTACCATGTGCAACAAGGAGGCCAAAGACTTGCTGTTTGTAAGCTCACATTTATGTCAGTCTTTCAACTGACCAACAGTCGCCCTCAGGCAAGTTTTATATAGCCTAGCGTTTTCCGTTTGTTAACTTTTTATTACATGCATGATTTTAATTAGATACATTGTCCATAACATATTTATTTAAAGTTACTTATCTTTGAAAAGGTTATTCAAGAAAAGTTAGGCAGTCAGTCTGAGGGAACAGAGCAGGTAGCTAAAGTCAGGTCTCCATTAGAGGACTTCAGAGGAAAACATAAGAACAGGTAAGTAAAAAAAAAAAAATCTTGAAGGACCTCATGCTCTCGTCCTGTTAGTTTTTAAAGCTGCACCATTGTCAGCATCCATTGCCCTACAACATTCCCTGGTCTAATGGTGCACTGGACGCTGCCATTATAGGGCGTTGGGTGCCTTGCCACCCTATAACGCCAGCGTGCACATACCTTTGAGATCGATATCATCAGGTAAAGTGCTATGCAAATGTAAAGTTGTATGTATTAGAATTGTGAAGCTTTTGTTGTCTATCTTCAAGTCCAAAAAAATAATAATAATATAATATTCAGAGTTCAAAATAAAAAAATGTTGTTATTCAAAATTTGAAAATATGGACTTATATGGTTCTTCGTCTCAAGCCCTCAATTAATCAATTGCATATTGAATCAAATCGTAATGTTATAAATTAAAATTAAAATCTAATTTTTGTTAATACTTGCTTTAATTTCAACTGTAGCCTTAAATTAATTTTGTATACCCTTGTATTGACAAATTTCATCTGAGTACCTTTTAAGATTTATTTTAAAAGTTATTTTTAGTTCAAATTTTTTCCTTCATGAATTGTCTTAATTCCCACTGTACTATATAAATTTCTTAAATTAATCGTTATCATTATTTTAGTTTCTTTTCTTTATTTTTTCTACGTTGCTTTAATATATTTTTCTCTTCAATAATTTTTTGTTCTGGCGGGGTTATTATTAAGTTGCTACTGAATCTATTCAAGGGCTGAACATTCAATCATTGGAAAGTTTGGTTGATGTTGACTATTGTTTGAGCTTGTACTCATCTCTGTTGAGTTTCTCTTCTTTGAACAGTTCCTCTCATTCCTGTGTTTCTGGTCAAGTTTGTCTTCTTTTTCCATTCATGATTTGATCATTCTGTTAGTCTTGTCATCTTTACATCTTTCACCAGGGTGACTCTTTGCCATTGGTTGCAATGGACTTTTTTCTCTCATTGTCAGCATGTCCTTGATCCCTCACTTCAGTTGTGGGGGGTTGCTGAAGTTGGTTGATGTATTTTAAGTTGAGAGACATGGACTCAAATGTCAGTCTGTTGATCACTACACAAGCTTCTTCTGAAATTACAAAGCATAGTCAATGGTTCTTTTTGTTAGACTCGTCCCAGAAACCTTCCTGGAATCGAGCTGCTGCTATCTGTGAATTAAAGCTTAATTATTTTTGTTAGTGACAACATCATATAATTTCAATCATCTGCTCATCTGGCCCATTGTCCTTATCGATGTTACCTGTAGAAAGGTCATGTGGGCTGAGTGGTGTCCTTTCTGCTTTCATTAACAGCAGGACTTTAATCCATATTTTCCCCTTTGTTTTTCATACAGTTTGGCTTTTTATCATCATAATTGCAATCTCTTTGCATTTTTCTCATAATAAATTTCCAATGTACTCTTAAAATTAGTCAATTCAACTCAGTTATCTCTTTGTCTTGAGTTCCACTATCAGCACATTATTTATAAGGCATCCTGGACAATGCTCAACCCACTTTGACAAAGGTTACAAGACAATATTTCATACTCTTGACAAAGATCAGCTCCATCATGATATGCTGAAAAGAAAGTCAAACATGTTATGCTGAAAAGAAAGTCAGATATGTTATGCGCTGCGCAACTATGGCACTGTTTTTTTTTCTATTTTTATTTTTCTCTTTTCATTCTTTGTTTTTTCCTATGCCACTATAGTTCCAACCAGGAAATTTAACCAAATCCATCCATGGTCATTATTTTATTGGGCAGAATTTGCCCTGTGGGCCCACATATTAAATTTTAAATACAGCTGTATTGGCAAAATAATTGATTTGCCTTAGTGTTTCTTCAAACATCATCTCTCACTCCATTCACAATCAGTCTCTCTCACACACGCTGGCCAGCATTCATTCTTGCAGGTTGTGCTCTAAATGTGGCATCTTATAATTTTAGCCACAAAGTCTGATCAGGTCAACACAACTTAACACTGTTGAGAAGTGTCAATGATCATAAGGGTTAGTCTAACACCGTTGTTTCTTTTTACAAATTCTAATAGACGTTTTTTAGAATAATAGGCCTGCCATTGTAATTTTTCAAATGCATTTTTTCATTTGTTGTTCTGATTTTTCCTATTCTTTTTGCTTTTTGCTCATGAGCTGCTTTAAGAAGAAAATTTGAGATCTCTGCATAATCTTGGATCCATGGCCAACAACATTTCCATCTCATGATCCCAGTTTTGACAGCATTTGTGATTTCATAATTTTGGACTTTTGGAGTAATTTTTCCTCCAATCTATATCTCTAGAAAATTACCAGAACAAAATGGAGTGACCAGTATCATTGTTTTGCCAACAATAATAATAATCTTTGACATTTTGTATCTATCTTTTTCTTTGCTACAGAATAATTTTTCTCATGCTTTTAGCCCTATAGTTGTTTCTAATAGCCCTCACTATACCAAATCCAGCCTTAGTTGAACTATTTAGTGAGTTGAGCACCAACTTTTAGTGTATTTTCTTTCTTTTTTATAGGGCTGGACTTGAACCTACTGAAAAAGCAGAGAGGGTTAGTTTAGCAGAGAATATAAAGAATTGCTTATGAGACCAGTGAATAATCAGAATGAATAAAGTTAATATAATTGATTAAATTTCAAGCAGTCTCTATAGAGTGATCATGGAGTTGCCACACCTGTGGTGCCCGTAAGGGAAGGATGTCGGTCAGTTTTTCTGTTTTTAGGATCATCAGTCTGTTGAAGCTTCTTGGCTGTCACTCTTCATGTGTCGTCAGCCTAGCTGTCACTCAAAGGCTTGGTGTAAACTGGAATATTGGCTCTGTTGTTTCTCTGCCCCTTCTCAGTTTGGGCTTTTGATAGATTTTGACACAGCTTTGCGTCTCAGGATTTTCCTCTTTGTCCTCAGGAAAAAGTTTCCAGCGAAATAGTGCAAGTTTCACCTTTTCCAGTATTAAATCAGTCTTTCTCCATGCTGAGTTTTCCAGAAAGTGGTCATCTTCAGAAGGGGAGCTGAAAGCCCCTCACCCACTCTCTCTTCTTCTCTCTGCAGTCGTCTCTTTGACTTTCACCTCTTCCATTCAACACTGAAGCCATCTGAAACTTGAACACTCAGAGAATTGCATAGATCAAATTAATCTTTCTAAATATTTATTAGCTCTTTTATCTAAATTCCACTTTTAACCATCTTTCTCCTAGTTCTTTTATATTATATAATAATCACTGGTTGACAACAGCAGTTCTCCCATTCTTTTTTTAGTAAAGCAAGTTCTTCATTGCAGGAAAAAGCAAGCTATTTCTTCATTGCAATATCAGCAATAATCTAACTTTTGACTATCTGAGTATAATACAATTAAATAATTTTCCCTATCATAACATCAGACTTCAATCTTTCTCCTATATTTGCATTCTGTGCTCAAAATAATCTCACATGGTGAATACAATTTTCCTCACCCATTTGCAACAATTCCCATTTACTATCTAGATTGCTGTAAATTATTTATGACTGTTGAAACTTTGTCACTCAATTTTGTTCACTTTTAGCACACTGCACAAGTTATTTTTTCTTAGCACAAACTTAATTATCTACAATAGAATAATTTTTATCACTTTGTCTTCAGGGATAATGAGATACAAATTTTAGACGTCTTCAGATATAAGATATAATATATTAAGCACGTGCATTTTTATTTCTCATTATCTATTAATATATATATCAGTCCATTTATTAATTAATTATATATTTTATACTTTAACTTATTTCATACTACAAGTGATGATGTCACTGACCACTACATGGTAACTTGCATACTACGTACCGCTGTAATATGTCATGCTGCGCCACGTTATCGACCAGGTAGAACAAATCGTCCATCCACCATAGATCATTTCTCAAATAGCTTATCTGATCTGACTCAGCTGCTGCCTGAACCCAAACAAACAGATGAACTAGACGAACTAACTAGCACTATGAGCACCATTCTCTCTAGAACATTGGATATTGTTGCACCCATTAGATTAAAAAAGGTCAGAGAAAAAAGTATAGCACCATGGTACAATAATACTACGTATGTTTTAAAGAGAGAAACACGTAATTTAGAGCGTAAATGGAAAAAAACTAATTTATAGGTCTTTAGAATTGCGTGGAAAGACAGTATGTCACGTTATAAAAAGGCCCTTAAAACGGCCAGGGCTGAACACCTCAGCAAATTAATAGAAAACAACCGAAATAATCTAAGGTTTTTATTTAATACCGTGGCTAGACTAACAAATAAACAGACGTCGTCTGAACAAAATACCTCGTTACAGTTTAGTAGTAATGATTTCATGAACTTCTTCACCGAGAAAATTGAAAGCATCAGAATCAAAAAAACGTAAACGTTCAATCTTTGCTCGCGCCTTATAATTCAGCCGCAATTATCACCCCGCAAGAACAATTACAATTCTTTACAACCATAGAACAAAAAGAGTTAAATAAACTTATCACTTCATCTAAAACAACAACATGTTTATTAGATCCTATACCAACTGAACTACTGAAAGAAGTGTTACCTATAGTGGAAGAGCCTCTTCTCAGTATTATTAATTCATCTTTATCTTTAGGTCATGTTCCAAGAACGTTCAAGCAGGCAGTTATAAAACCTCTTATTAAGAAACCACAATTAGATCCAAATAACCTAGCAAATTACAGACCCATTTCAAATCTTCCATTTATGTCAAAAATATTAGAAAAAGTTGTGTCCGCTCAACTCGGCTCTTTCTTGCAAGAAAATGACATCTATGAAAAGTTTCAGTCTGGATTCAGGCCACATTATAGCACTGAAACTGCGCTTGTTAGAATCACAAATGATTTACTTTTAGCTTCGGACCAAGGCTGTATCTCAGTACTAGTTTTACTTGATCTTAGTGTTGCGTTCGATACTATAGATCACACAATACTCTTAGATCCACTACAAAATTACACTGGTGTTCAAGGACAAGCATTAAGCTGGTTCAGGTCATACTTATCTGACCGCTACCATTTCGTCTACTTAAATGGAGAAAAATCGATCATAACTTCGGCAAACTATGGAGTGCCGCAGGGATCTGTGTTAGTCCCTTTATTATTCTCAATATATATGCTGCCACTTGGTAATATTCTAAGGAAACATGGAATTAGTTTCCATTGTTATGCTGATGACACTCAAATATATATTTCATCACGGCCAGATGAATACGCTAAATTATCCAAATTGACAGATTGTGTTAAAGATATAAAAGATTGGATGACGCGTAATTTTCTTTTATTAAATACAGACAAGACAGAGGTAATACTTATCGGTTCTAAAAACCGTCCACAAAACCTTTCACAGCACGACTTTAACATATTAGGATGCCCTGTTACTTTATCTGCTACAGTAAAAGACCTGGGTGTTACATTAGACTGCAACCTGTCTTTTGAAAAGCATATTTCATATGTTACAAAAACAGCCTTTTTCCACCTTAGAAACATTGCTAAGCTACGTAATATGCTATCAGTCTCTGATGCAGAAAAGTTAGTTCATGCATTCATGACCTCGAGACTAGATTACTGTAATGCTTTATTAGCTGGTTGTCCTGCACCTTCAATAAACAAGCTACAGTTAGTCCAAAATGCAGCCGCTAGAGTTCTTACTAGATCAAGAAAATATGATCATATAACACCGATTTTATCATCACTTCATTGGTTACCTATAAAGTTCCGTATTAAATACAAGGTATTGCTTTTGACTTATAAAGCTCTAAATGGTTTAGCTCCAGTCTATTTAACGGATCTTCTATCGCCTTACAATCCATCGCGCTCTTTAAGATCACTAAATTCAAGGCTTCTGGTCATTCCTAGGATATCCAGATCCACCAAAGGAGGCAGAGCATTTTCACATTTAGCTCCGAAGCTCTGGAATAGCCTTCCTGATATTGTTCGTTGCTCAGACTCGCTCTCCCAGTTTAAAACTAGACTGAAGACGCATCTATTTAGCCAGGCATTCATATACATTTTTTATCTTACAGTTACTGTAAATTCGGCCTTTAGTCCATAAACACCAGAGGAGAACTAGCCCCCGACTGAGTCTGGGTTCTCCCAAGGTTTTTTTTTCTCCATTGGGTCATCTGATGGAGTTTTAGGACACCATTAGGTCACTGGATGGAGTTTTTCGGTTCCTTGCCACTGTTGCCTTTGGCTTGCTCAGTTGGGGATATTCAAATTAATTAACCAATCATACCATTGATCAGCTCTACCAAACTTGGATGTCTTTTTCCAGTAATAAACAAACATTGTAAAGTTGTTTTGATTGATACTGTGAAGCAGCTCTGATACAATCTGTATTGTGAAAAGCGCTATATAAATATATTTGACTTGACTTGACTTGACTACAATAATCTGCAAGATTAATATCTTGAAACAATTGTTTTCCTTTACTATTTTCTTTATTTTTACTACCCATCATTTATACAGTACTTGTCCCTCACACATTCCTTGACTCCTATTTTTAACCACAGGCACAGTCAAGCAGACACACAGGATCCCACATACACACCCTCTACTCACACAACACAGTGACAATACAATAACTACAAGACCTCTGCGATTCACTTCCTCCGACACAACAGAGTCATATACTACATAGCTTATCCGAGCAGTCCATTGTCATGCCTATAACAATGCGGTAACCATAAGCTAAACTTATCTGTGCGCATGCAATTAACTTATTAACCTTAATAAGAAATACAGATCAATTTCTGATAACCTTATCAGAACACTTGTCATCCTTAACAAGCAAAAAATGATTAGCCTTAATCATCAATGATATCCTTATCATTACACTTGTTATCTTAACAAGAAAAAAAAAAAAAAAAAAAAAAAAAATGATTAGCCTTAATCATTAATGATATCCTTATCATTACACTTGTCATCCTCAAGGCCCTCTTGACAAGAAAAGACAATAGCTGTTATCCTTATCAGTAAACATAAATCCTGATAGCCTTATCAGTAAACTCAAATCCTTAGATACGTACGACAAAACCTTTAGCGGCACATCAGCAGTATCAATATTCATACAATCTGCATCAGATTATATAAACACAGGCAAACACTAACGGGAGCTCCACCGCGCTATTACTTGATATCGTCAACAACAATGCATGCACTTATTTCTAGAATCAAAGATCCTCTTTTCAATTTTGTAGTTCTTTAAATTTGGAGAAGCTTTTTAAAGGGTCTTACCACTCTGGCTCACCGGTGACAACACATACTTTTTCAAAAGCAAAAATTGCTCACCTCAAAGCACAGTGGCCACTGTTCTTTGTGTCGGTCACCAGTGTCGCCTTTCGTGGTTCCTTCAGCTTCAAAACCCATGTCCCATCTGGGGTGCCAAATGAAGTGGTTCTAATTGTTCTGAAAAATAACTTCGCAGAGATCTTTGATGCCCGAAATAATTAGACTTTATTTTCGAACGCCGTTCCGTTCCATAGAACGGCGCTCTAACGCTCTGGCCCTCCGGCCCACTGGCCCTCCGGCCTTCTAGCGCGCTCCCGAGTATTTTTGGGTTCAGACTTTATACATACATCTTCTCCCATAGAAGGTAACACACCCTGTAGATAGTTTTGGGTAAATATCTCATACCATGTGACTTCTCAGAATAGAATTGACATTCAGGGTATTTTTACAGAAGGTCTTGCAGCTTTCAAAGTCACCTAGACAGAGTCCTATTAGAGGAGAACTCATACAAGAAATAATTGTGTATTCTTATATAGCTAAATTACTTAGTTTCTAAATAATAAAATCTTCAACACCCACAAGTCAGGACGGGGGTGCCAGACTGTCCTGTTCACCTGTGTGAGGAGGTCCTTCCTCAGCGGAATAGGCCAGAGAGCTGCCCCTAGCATCTGCATCAACTCGGGGAACCATGTCTGGGTCTGCCAAAGAGGGGGTATTAAGAGGACTGCACACTTGTTCTCCCTGATCCGTTTGATGACCTGAGGGAGCATTGAGACAGGAGGGAATGCTTAAAGAGGGCATCTGGGCCATTCGTGGGCAAGCACATCCCTGTACTTCGAAAATAATACTGGGCAGTGAGATTTTGTCTTCTGAGGCAAAGAGGTCACCCTCTGCCCTCCCCAAGACACTCCAGATCAAAAGAACCGTCTGAGGGGGGAGAGACCATTCCTCAGGGGGAACGTTGTCTCGAGATAGCATATCTGCACCCTGGTTCAGTATGCCTGGTACATGCGTCATGGCCATGGTGTACAGGTTGTATGACCTGAGACCGCCCTGGCGGTTTATATATGACACCACTGCCATGTTGTCCATCCAGACCAAGACATAGTGTCCTGCCAGGTGTGGGAGGAAGGTTTTTAGGGCCAGAAAAACCACTCTCATTTCGAGGCAGTTGATATGTAGGTGCTTCTCCAAGCTCAACCAGAGGCCGGAGCCAGGCCTGCCGTCGTACAGAGCCCCCCGACCTAAGTTGGAGGCGACTGTTGAAATCACCTTCCTCCATTGAGACCAGACCCATGTTTACACCAGACTGATACCAGCTGGTGTCTTTCCAAGGGGCCGGGGCTTTGATACAGCCGTGGTTTACCCTGATGCATAGGCGGCCGAGCCACCATGCATGAGCCGGGACTTTAGGTTTCAGCCAGCGCTGAAGAGGGCTCATACACAGTAGGCCTAGCTGGAGTACTGATGATCCAGAGGCCACAAGGCCCAGTGTCCTTTGAAACGTTCTGAGGGGCGTGAGGGAGCCCCCTTTGAACGAAGCAGCTAGGTGTTGAATAGAGAAAGCTTGAGCCAGGCTCTCATCTGGACAGATTCGATAACTGTTCCCAGGTACGTTATATGCTGGCTGGGGGACAGTACACTCTTGGATAAGTTTATCCTGATCCCAAGGCGTTCTAGATGGCCGAGGAGCCAGGTTTTGTGAGTCTGTGACTGCCTCTGACTGGGCCAGGATGAGCCAGTCGTCGAGGTAGTTCAGAATGCACATTCCCCGCTGTCTCAGGAGGGAGAGAGCCGCATCAATGCATTTCATAAACGTACGGGATGCCAGTGACAGTCTGAATGGCAGGACTGCGTATTGATAGGCCTGCCCCTCGAAGGCGAGTCTCAAGAATGGCCTGTGATGGGGGGCTATTTGGATGTGAAAGTAAGCATCCTTCAGATCCACTGAGAAGAACCAATCCCTCGGGCGAATTTGCTCAAGGATTTGATTGGTCGTCAGCATCCTGAATGGCCGTTCCATGAGGGTCTTGTTCAGGTGTCTGAGATCTAAAATAGGCCTGAGGACGCCGTCCTTTTTCGGAATGAGGAAATAAAGGCTGTAAAAACCTGACTTGCTCAGTGTTCGGGGAACTGTCTCGACAGCCCCTTTTGCTAGTAAATTTTACACTTCGGTGCAGAGGACGTCAGCCACATTGCTCCTTAACGATGTCTTGACTACAGCATGAAAGCGCGGGGGTCTGCGAGCAAATTGTAGTGAGTAACCTCGTTTTATTGTGCTCAATACCCATTTTGACATGTCGGGGATGGCTTCCCAGGCCTTGGCCCGAGTGACTAGGGGTTGCATGAAGTCTGGGGGCGGGTTGCCTTGTATCGGAGACCGACCGCCCAGGTTTTTAGAAGAGGAAATTTGCTTATTTTGTGCTTTATGTGGATCGCTGTTAAAACAGCGTTTGTTTGCAGGGGTGCGTAAATTAAAACGGGCCCGTTGTTTGCAACTGAACTGCTAGATTAGGACGGCTTCCGAGGCTCCGGGTCCAGTGTAAGTTTAGGCCGGAGACCCTGTGCTTTGGAAAGGGGAAGCGCTTGGCTGGTTTAAAGCGCTGGCAGGTTTGGCAGGCATCGAGAAAGCGCACTTTCTCCACTTCCCACATCTCTGCCAGGTTGAGCCAAAGTGTGAGGAAATAACAGGAGGATGCAATTGCAAGTAAAACTCAGTTTAATGGATAAAGTCAGAAGTAACAATGATGAAGGCACAGATCGGGGACAACACACAGATGGTCAATGAAGCAGGGACGAGATGGCGATCCGGTGGTAGAACAGGTGACAGCGTGCTCGAGTGAAACCCAGGGATTTGTGAAACATCCAGTTGACACGAAGAACTGACGAAACATCCAGACGACACGAGGAACTGGCGAACTCCAGACGAGGAACAGACCAGACGAGGCACGAGCACAGGAACACACCGGGGAACAACCACAACGATCTGACAACAAGAGAGAGAATTGCTGGGTATATAAAGGGAACTGGAATGACAGACAGCTGGTGACACTAATCAGCACAACGAGTAACCACACCCACACAATTACACTCACGCAGACACATCAGAATGAGACAGCCGATTCATAGACCGTGACAGTACCCCTCCTCCTAAGAACGCCTCCTGGCGTTCTCAGACTCCCTTACCTGTCGATTGTAATCATCGATAAGGGAGTGATCCAGGATGTCTCTAGCAGGTACCCAACTTCTCTCCTCCGGACCATAACCCTCCCAGTCCACCAGGTACTGAAATCCGCGTCCCCTCCGTCTCGAGTCCAGAATGCGGTTTACCGAATATGTGGGCTCCCCATCTACGAGTCGCGGCGGGGGGGGAACCGGGGCAGGCGGATTAATGTGAGAACTAAACACGGGCTTAATCTTAGACACATGGAAGGCGGGGTGAATTCTCCTGTACACAGGAGGGAGTTTGAGTCGGACTGTCACCGGACTAATAATCTTGGTGACAGGAAACGGGCAAATAAATTTGGGAGCTAACTTGTTAGACACGGAGCGGAGAGGAATATTCTTGGTAGAAAGCCACACTCTTTGACCCACGACGTAAACGGGAGGCTTTGACCGGTGGCGATCGGCCCTGGCCTTCATGCGCCTCCCCGCTTGGAGTAGAGTCTCACGGGCTCTAGTCCAAGTGCGGTGGCACCTGTGGACGAATGCGTGAGCGGAGGGGACCGCGACCTCGGATTCCAGACTCGGAAAAATTGGTGGCTGGTAACCTAAACTACACTTAAATGGTGAGAGGCCCGTGGATGACGCTGGCAATGAATTGTGGGCGTACTCCACCATAGAAAGCTGTTGGCTCCAGGACGACGGATTCTTGGTAACCAAACATCGCAACATTCTTTCGAGGTCCTGATTGGCTCGCTCAGACTGGCCATTACTCTGGGGATGATAACCCGAGGACAGACTGACCGTGGCCCCCAGCAATCTACAAAACTCTTGCCAAAATTTGGATACGAATTGGGAACCCCTGTCAGACACCACGTCCATCGGGAGGCCATGTAACCGAAAAACGTGATCTATGACAGTGACCGCTGTCTCCTTGGCTGAAGGTAATTTGGGCAAGGGGATGAAATGTGCCGCCTTCGAGAACCGGTCCACTACGGTCAAAACAACCGTCATGCCGTTGGAGGGCGGTGACAAAATCTAGAGCGATGTTGGACCAGGGTCTCGAAGGGACAGACAGCGGTCGAAGTAACCCGTCTGGGGGTTGGTTAGATGTCTTACTAGTGGCACAGATTGAGCAAGCCAAAACAAAATCATGAATGTCGCGAGCCATCAATGGCCACCAAAATCGTTGTTTAACTAGAAAACTGGTGCGAGTCACTCCTGGATGACAAGCCACATTGGAGCAATGACCCCATCGAATAACGTCAGACCGTAACCCCTCCGGAACAAACAAACGACTCGGTGGGCAACCAGGCGGAGGCGTTACCCCTTCTAAGGCTGTCTTGACCTTCGATTCGACCTCCCATACCAGAGTGGAGACGACAACCTTCTCAGGTAAAATACACTCGGGAGTAACCGGGCGTTCGGCTGGATCAAAAATACGAGATAAAGAGTCGGGTTTGATGTTTTTGGACCCGGGGCGGTACGAGAGAACAAAATCAAAACGTCCGAAAAAAAGAGCCCACCGAGCCTGCCTGGAGTTAAGTCTTTTAGCAGATCTGATGTATTCCAGATTCTTATGGTCGGTCCAAACGATAAAGGGTACCCCCGAACCCTCTAACCAATGACGCCACTCCTCCAACGCTAACTTAACTGCCAACAACTCTCTATTACCAATGTCATAATTACGTTCGGCAGACGATAGTCGATGAGAAAGAAACGCGCAGGGATGCATCTTGTCGTCTGAGGAAGCGCGTTGTGAAAGCACTGCTCCTACTCCCACCTCTGACGCGTCAACCTCCACCACGAACTGACGTGTGGGATCGGGGTGACAAGAATGGGAGCCGAAACAAAGCGACTCTTGAGGTTGGTGAACACTGCCTCGGTAGTATTCGACCACCTGAACGTCGTTCGGGGGGAGGTCAAGGCAGTCAGAGGTGCGACTAGTTGGCTGAAATTTCTAATGAAACGCCGGTAAAAATTGGCGAACCCCAGAAACCGCTGTAGGGCCTTACGGGAATCCGGACTTGGCCAATCTACCACAGCCTTAACCTTATCAGGCTCCATGCGTACTCCCTCAGAGGAGATGATGTACCCTAGGAAGGGAACAGACTGTGCATGAAACGCGCATTTCTCCGCCTTGACAAAAAGCCCATTCTCTAACAGTCTCTGGAGCACTCGTCTGACGTGTTGAACGTGTTCCTGGAGAGACGAAGAAAAAATCAATATGTCATCCAGGTAAACATATATGAACTGATCTACCATGTCTCTCAACACATCATTAACGAGTTCTTGGAAAACCGCTGGGGAGTTGGAGAGCCCGAAAGGCATAACCAAGTATTCAAAGTGCCCCCTAGGGGTATTAAACGCGGTTTTCCATTCATCCCCCTTCCTGATACGAACCAAATGATATGCATTACGTAAGTCCAGTTTCGTGAAAATGGATGCTCCCTGCAACCTCTTGAAAGCTGAAGACATCAGCGGCAAAGGGTAAGAATTCTTTACCGTGATGTTGTTCAGCTCTCGGTAATCAATGCAAGGTCGCAGAGAACCATCCTTCTTTCCAACGAAAAAGAACCCCGCCCCCGCAGGAGAAGAGGAAGGCTGGATGAACCCAGAGGCTAGAGAATCAGAAATATATTTCTCCATGGCCTCCCTCTCGGGAACAGAAAGAGAGTAAAGTTTGCCCTTAGGCGGAGATTTACCTGGCAGTAGATCTATCGCACAGTCATAGGAACGATGCGGAGGAAGAGAAGCAGCGCGAGACTTACTGAACACCTCCTTCAGGTCGTGGTACTCCGCGGGCACGTTAGACAAATCCGCTGCCTCACTCTGAAACACAGAACCAGACACAGAGGGACATGCAGACACTAAACAGGACTCATGACAGTGGTTACTCCATGTGGAAACAGTGTTAGTGCACCAGTCGATACAGGGGTTGTGTCTGGACAGCCACGGGTGTCCCAAAACCACTGGTGCAAGTGGTGAGTCCATGAGAAAAAATGAGATGAGTTCTGTGTGATTTCCAGAAGTGATGAGGGTAATGTCTTCAGTAGCATGAGTAATCCGGGGAAGTTCTTGACCATTAAGTGCGTTGACAGTAATAAGGTGTGAGAGGGGAGTGACGGGAATCTGAAGCTTAAGTGCAAGTCTGAAGTCCATGAAATTACCCTCCGCTCCCGAATCCAGTAGTGCGTTGGTGCAGTGCGTCGACTGTCGCCATCTCAGTCTTACCGGGAGGAGGGTTGATGATGGTGATGAGGTCTTCTCGGCGGAGATCCCACCCGATAGTAGCCTCATACTTACTACCGGGCTTGCTCTTTTACCGGGCAGGAGTGGATGAAGTGACCTGCCCGGCCACAGTAAAGACAGAGTCCCTGGGATCTCCGCCTCTCCCTCTCCTCCCGGGAAAGCCGAGCTCTCCCCACCTGCATGGGTTCATGGTCGAATGCGGGGCTGACCGCGCTCGCGCCACCGGGCTGGTGGTCTTCAGGGCTGGGCTGGGGACGGCTGGGACGCGTCAGTCTGGTCACACGATTCAGTCGAGCGTCCACTCTTAGCGCAAGTTCCACCAGTCCGTTAAGCGTCTGCGGTAAGTCCATCGCATATATCTCTCCTTGAACGCGGTCAGCCAAACCATGCAGGAACATATCCCACTGCGCCTCCTCGTTCCAAAGGCACTCTGCGGCCAGGGTGCGGAACCGAATGGAGAAGTCCGCCACCGAGCCTTCTCCCTGTCGCAGTTCGGCGAGTAATCTGGCCGCCTCCTTACCCGCCACTGCACGGTCGAAAACCCTCTTCATCTCTTCGGAGAGTGCCTGGAACGAGGTGCAGCAGTCGTCTCTGTTCTCCCACACCGCCGTCCCCCAAAGTGCTGCTCTCCCTGACAGCAGGGTTAACACAAAGGCTACTTTAGTCTGTTCGCTCTGGAAAGTGCGTGGCTGTAAGGCAAAATGCATAGAACATCTTGTGAGGAATGCTCTGCAATACTCCGGTTCACCGGAGTATCCCTCTGGTGTGGGTAGGCGTGGCTCTGGCCTCTCTACTGCTGCGGGCGCCGGTGGTAAGGGGACGGGCGGTGTGGGGGGCGCAGTGGGAGTCTGTAAAAGTTGTACCTGTTGGGTGAGCTCGGACACCTGCTTCACGAGTGCTTGCACCGCACGACCTGTGCCCGAGATGTTCTCTGCTTGCTGGTCCATACGTGAGATACTGTGAGCGATGAAATCGTTGAGCTGTGATGAACTTGCTGCATCCATGGTGGTCAGATCGTTCTGTGAGGAAATAACAGGAGGATGCAATTGCAAGTAAACTCAGTTTAATGGATAAAGTCAGAAGTAACAATGATGAAGGCACAGATCGGGGACAACACACAGATGGTCAATGAAGCAGGGACGAGATGGCGATCCGGTGGTAGAACAGGTGACAGCGTGCTCGAGTGAAACCCAGGGATTTGTGAAACATCCAGTTGACACGAAGAACTGACGAAACATCCAGACGACACGAGGAACTGGCGAACTCCAGACGAGGAACAGACCAGACGAGGCACGAGCACAGGAACACACCGGGGAACAACCACAACGATCTGACAACAAGAGAGAGAATTGCTGGGTATACAAAGGGAACTGGAATGACAGACAGCTGGTGACACTAATCAGCACAACGAGTAACCACACCCACACAATTACACTCACGCAGACACATCAGCATGAGACAGCCGATTCATAGACCGTGACACAAAGATGAACATAGATCTTAGGGGTTTGAATGACATGAGGATGAGTAATTAATGACAGAAATTTCATTATTGGGTGCTCTAACCCTTTAACTTCAGAGCCGTAGCCTCATGAGTGCTCTGACACACAGTGCAGTAGCGTATTAGGTGACTTGAGTTTGAGTCCCAGCTTGAGGTCCTAGTTTATCTCTGTCTCTAATTCACTGTGCCCCTAAAAAGCTATTAACACATCATCCAAAAGGAAAAGGTCAGAATATAAATAATTATTATTCTGTCATGACAACTCTCGGGAGATTGGTATGGTAATAGATATTGGCATGGTAATGGATATGACAATGATAATGTATTTTGTTCTTGGCGGAATAGATCTGCTACGCTGCTGCTGCTGAGACTTGCTACTGCGAATACATTCACAGACATTGCTGTGAGCATGTAAGTCATGCTACTGCACATGTAACATACATAAATTAACCCCGTAGCAGATCTATATACTGGGTGGAGCTGGGGAAGGGGTGGCGTTCTAAAAGCGCGCTGCGAACTGTTAACAGCAAACAATGCCAAGTAGTTGAATGTTTGAGCAGCAAGCTCATTGGCCGCTGATGCAACAGCAACCAATCAGCTGTGCTAAGTAGATAACGACATGATTGCTACACCATTCAGAGTTTCATGCCAGAACTATGTAATTATGTTTGTGAATGATTGCCCCCCCCCATGGACTGATGAAGTGTGCACAATAAAACCAGGAATGTGTATTAAGAAAATAAATGGTGAGTTCAGTGTTGACTTTTTATGTTACTATTCTATGGTAATTTATGTTATTTAAATACAGTTAAACTCATTTTTTTTTCATGTCTGTGACATCATTGCAACTGTCTAATGATTTTGTGCTTATTATATGGTTTAGGGACCAGTTAGGCCAAAGTGTGTTGTGGTTGCCATCTGCTAAATAAAACAAAATAATTGTCAGATACTGTACCTATGATAAAAATAATAGCTTCATGCTTGTGTGTTTGTAAAAACAGCCGAATTATTATTATTTGTTTGTTTGTTTGTTTATTTGCAATAAGAAGATAAACTGTGCCAGACACCATCTCTCATCTACCAGACAAACACTTAATCTGTGACAGTGACCTACAGATTTTGAGATTATTGTAGTATGTCAGAGAAAAAACATCACCAGGATTCTTAAGAGAGCTCCACCTCATGACAAGGTTCAGTGTGTTCCGTTGGTTTCTATTGTATTTGGTTCCACCTCCCAATAGTCTTAAATGTTACTTGTGATGACATAATAAATAAAAGAAGAGACACCTTTGAGATTTTACATTTGGTGCAAATCTAAAAACTATTGGTGAAACTAAATCATGTTATGGCACATATTTTTCAGTGAAAATGTGAAATACACATTAATTAATTTCCTGATTTGTTCCCATAATGCAACATAGTACATTATACACTATACACTATGTCAGTCAGAGGTGTAGATAAAGATTTTCTCTTCCCATCCACCAAACCTGGCGGATTGTTGGTTGCTTTCCTCCAGGAAGTTAAAGATTAACTTTCTGGGCTCAAATTTGTTAACACAAACTGTATATTTCATCCTAAAATTGTTTGTAAAATTTGACACTTTAAAGGAGGTAAGAACTCTAAATTGCTTCCAGAAGTATGAGATTTTTTACAGCACATCCACTACTACTCACATTCCTTTACTTGCTGTGTGTTTGATGCCTGGGGAGGGTAGGTGTTTGAATGGGGTGGATAGTAATCTCTTTACGCCTTTTGCAGTTCATTTTTTTATGGTAATGGTCTGGGAAAGTGTTTAAAAGCATAATGCATCCTACATCAGTTTGAGGAGACAGCTTAAACCATATGGTTCCAAAATACTGTAAAATAAATAATCATTAAGATAAAACCGAAGATTAAATGTTTAACAAACACAGCATAGGAGCAATGGGTGTAAAATCTTGGGTGATACATCAAAATCCATCATTAGACATTTTATGGGTCAAGTCATTTTACTGCATATATCACAAAAGTAAAATCATGTTGTGTCCAAGCAAGCATACGTTCATTATTATAACCTTTGGGGTGCCACCTCTTTCAGGATCAAGATGTGATACTCCTGGTGTCGTGAGTGTCTGCTTTTTACCTAGGGGACTGTTGAAATACGACCTCATATACACTCTGGGTTTTTAAGACTCGATCCTTAAATGGTAATGATAGAGATGGTATTTAGTGTGCTCTCTTTCCCAGACAGTTGTATTTTCCCAGTATGTACAAGTCTTTTGTTTAGCTGAATGCAGCAGAAGGTCATGCATGAGAATTAATACTGTTTAAGAGGATTCCAGACAGATGGTATTTCTTTGTTGGACCATTGTATTATTTTATTATTATTATTATTATTATTAGAAAACCCAAGCATACCATCTAAATGTGGATGTTTGGAATAAAATAATTGTTGAAGCGTCTTGTGCACACATCACTTTTAATCCATCTTTGTCACCCCTGTCCTAATAAGTACTGTTTATTCATTTCTGTCCTCCCATCATTTTGGAGAGGGAGGAGGAGAGAGAGAGAGAGAGAGAGAGAGAGAGAGAGAGAGAGAGAGAGAGAGAGAGAGAGAGAGAGAGAGAGAGAGAGAGAGAGAGAGAGAGAGAGAGAGAGAGAGAGAGAGCATGTGTGACTGTTTACAGCTGGGACTATCTGTCTGTCAACCTGACTGGCAGTGGAGTGACTGTTTTTCCTCGCCTCATTACGGATTCTCCCTCCTCAGCGTATCTGCTTATGCTATAGTCTTCTCTAAGCCTTTACGTGAGACCCTCTTCGGCTGAGCTCTTATCGTTTATGAACAAATTATCTAAGCGATATCCGATCTGACAAAATATTTGAGGTGGCTGTGATATACTCCTGTATTGGAGCGAGAGAGCAGGCAAAGGGAATATATATTCAAAATACTCGTTTCCAAATGGACGGGATGAAGCCAGAATCGACGGCTGAGGAGAATCAAGATGAAAGGGAAGAAAGCAAAGGTTTGTAACTGTGTGTAATCGTTTTCTGTTTTGTACTTCGACTCGGATTATTGTGCTAGATGTTTAGAGAGCGGCTTAACCTATTTGCGAAGGCTTCGCTTGCGCGCCGCGCCGTTCATTTTGAATGGATCGAATATTTTATTGATTGAAGTGCTTGTGATCCTCATCGTGTAATTCACTTATCATTAAAATGCTTTTACGCCGTTAATACGATTAGGGAATGCGCATGTTTTATCTAGGCACCTTTGGAGCGCTGGTGATGTCAAATCTTTCCTCTGCGTCTTTGGAAAGCCGTTTCCATCGCTGCGAGTGATGATGATGTTGAATAAGAGCTGCTCCTGTTACCTTAGTGATTTCCCCTAAGCAAAAAAAAAAAAAAAAAAGAAGAACATTTCTTTGTTTTTGGACCATATGGATTCATCCATATGAAATACTATACTATATATCATTACATTTCGAGCATATTCTAAATGTTGTGTTGTCTTAGTGTCGATAGTAGCCTATTGTTGATGGTGACGAGGTGGAGGTGGCGCATTGTATGCTATTGAATGTGTTGTTTACATTGCTGTAGTGTTCGCTGCTAAAACCAATGGACGAATTCCTATTTTTCTTATATTATATTTTCCTAATTTGATAAATAAATTTAATGAATTAATTAGCTGTTCAGCGTTACACTATAGCCTGAACATTTTGGACAAAATCCAAAAACATTGTTTTACAGCTTACAGTAGAAAATAAAACCATCATACGAAAATAGAATGCATGCTTTGAATGTGTAAAGGCTGAGCACTTTAGTGTAACCTACAGCACCTTATCCCCTGGTAACAAAAAACAAAACAAACAAAAAAAACATGTAATCAAAGCACTGCACTCTACATAAATCGTGTAATACAGGTTATTTGTGATTTCTGAGGTGAACGATGATATTGGTTCAGGATTTTTGATAATAAAAACATCTTATAATAAGTTGTGCTCTAAAGAAGACTATCCCTGCCTCCCACTTGACCCCCACCAGAATTTACATTTTACATGCTTCTGGACTATTTTTGTGTAGGCATAATACTTTTATGTTGACTGAGTTATGGATTTATGAGTTATGAAGTCCAAGTTCTCCACAAGCATCAAAGCAACAAGGAGACTGCTCATCCACTCCACCCACTGGTTATGTCATATATGTTTCAAGCCTTGGATGATCTAATGAGATCTAATCCATCTTTGATAATATTCACTGCTCATAAAAGCATGACATTCAAGCAGATAATTCCATATGCCTTTATTCTTTCTACCACATTCTTATCCTCTCTCTCATATTAAATTTTGACCAATTTTGCCCCTAGCATGATTAGATTAATACATTATGGAAAGGGAGACCTAATGGTACCATACTGCATGTGTAGCAACTGAAATATGCAGAGAAAAGTTGTCTTTATGAAACTTTTATGCATTTCCAAGAACTGTTGTCTCTGTCAGGTCATCAGATGCTCTCTCTATGGTCCTTCGGTGAGAGGTTGAGCTTTGGAGGCAGAGTACAAATAATTTGCTCACTTAAAGAATAAGTTCACCTTTTTTCAACCGGTTTTGTATTGTTACACTGTTTGGAGTTGTTACAGTTATCGACTGCACCTCTCTGTCTTCGTCTGCACTACACTTCCCAGAATCCTTCTTGTCTTCACACCTGCACTCACTCCCTCATTTACCCACACCTGTTCAACGTCATCATCATCCGTGTCACCTGTGCTCACCTCGTTATTGTTCATTTGTGTCTGTATTTAGTTGCCTTCTCTTCAGTTAGTCCTTGTTGGTTCTTGGTAATGTTATGTTTATGTTGCATCGTGTGTACACCCTCTGCCTGTACCGGTTTGTGTTATTTGGAATTCGTAAAAGTTTAAATAGGAACTTTGGACTCCTTCCTGTTCTTCAGCACACCCGTGACAGAAGAACCGACTGCTCTAAAATGGATATCCCCACTGTCCTCCTCCTGTGTTTAGAGCAGGAGAAGCAAACTTTGGAGGAACACATGCGGACCTTTCTAGAGACTGCTCATTTAACACACTACCTGGATGTCTTCTGCACGTTTTTCAAGGTGAGCTTGAACGACGTATGCAGATGAGTTAACCGGAGAAGGTCCGTGTGATAACTTTGCTGCCTTTGTGGAGTGGGTGCTGGCGAGTTGTAACTCTCCCTTCACCGTCTGCTTAGGAGAAGAGGATCTCGCCAGTGCCCTTCCTGAGTCTCGTCCTGCCGAGACCGCCCGCCTGAGTCTTGTCCCGCCGAGCCTGCGCTCCCCTCTGTGTTCCCTGTACCCAGATATCTTTGTTTATTTGCCAGCAAAAGTCTGCCGGAGGATGCAAACTGCATCAAATGCATTTTGTTTAAACTACTGTAGGTCTATTCCAGCCCACCGACAGTCAGATCAACTAGGGTGGTTCCAAAATCAAAAGTGCATTATGGGTACATTAAGGGCGCAGCCCCTTTTCTCTGTTTTCTCTAGTCATGTCACACCGATTCACGTTTCTACTTTTATTAAAAGCCCATCTTGCCATTTGTGAATTCTCACTTTAAGGTAGCAATAACATTTTTATATAACTTTTTTGCTCTAGTAGTCACAACTTGCTCTTCCTGTGATGTGACTCCTTGTCCTTCCTTTGATGGAACTGCTCTGCAGTTAAAGTCGGCGTGAAACGGAAGTTGCAATTGTTTTTCTTCTAAGTTGTTATGCATACCGGAGGTTCCCGAACAAGAAAAATAAATGTAGGACAGAACTTTTGTTAATCGGGAATAGAGTGGTGCAGGGATGACTTATTTTTGTAGACCAACCCGGAAGTTTGCATCACCCTTGGTTCCCTCGACAAAAACTCAATAAGATTTTTACACTGGCTTTTGGAGTATTGCAGAAAATAAGGTCTCTGACTAACAAAATCTTATGATTCTTCCATGTTTTGTTCATTGAGATGATTTTTCAGAAATGAAAAAAGTCAAAAGCTAAATGTAGGCTATAAACAAACTACACCACAGTCGAATGACTTTCAACGTCACTAAGCTTGTGACAACTCTTTCAGTCTTTGTTAAACATTTTCACTGAAAGTTTGAGATATAATAGTTTGCAACGCGCCATTATAATCTCAACGAGACTGTGGAAAGTGATCTAGTTAGTAGATGAGTTTACCTGTTCAGCTGATGATCTTTAATGTCCCCAACAAATTCTGTAGTCCCATTTAGCCACTTGTTAGCAACCACATTTTTAAAAGTAACAGCTTTAAAAAAGAGGGAATTACTGATGTATCGCAGAATAAAACGTGAAAAAATATTGAGGGCTTATTCACCAGAGACCTTATTTCAAGCGTTTAACTAAAAACCCATTCAAAAAACCTAACTTCAGGACGATGGAACCAGAAGTGCTAAAATGCTCTTCTGGGTTTTGGCCTACAAAAATGTCATACCTCCACCACTCTATTGATTGGATCGTTGTGGTTTGCAATTGCCCAAAAACACATCATCAAAGAAGAGATGTTTCTGCAGGGGAGGGGAAGTTATTTTGATTAAAGATTGTAAGGGCACATTAATTAAAAAATAATAATTATGTGTACATGTAAATCATTTACAGTGCCTAGCATAAGTGAACACACCCATGCTAAAGTTGACTAAAAAGAGGAATAAAAAAATCATCTTTTGGAAATTGATCTTAATGCCTTAATTTAAAAAATGAGCAAGAATCCAACCTTTAAGGACACCAATTTTCTTTGTGAATGAATAAAGTATCGTAAATAAATGTTTCTTAAAATATCCCCACATCATCACATACCCTTCACCATACTTGGAGATTGGCATGGTGTTATTTCAGTTAGGCTAATAGCTGGTTTGATTTGCATTGAGAGATGATCTTATGGAAAATACCCCATGCCAATCTCTAGGTATGGTGAAGGGTATGTGATGATGTGGGGCGATTATAATACCAAAGGCCAAGGGAACTTTGTCAGAATGCATATTATCCTGGATCCATGAAATAACTGGCCTTTAAAAATAAAAATCTGCCTGACTCTATGGGAATTTAACATGGGGGTGTCCTGACTTATGCAACCTGTATTTTAAGGAAGAACATTTATTTACGATACATTATTCATTCACAAAGAAAATTGGTGTCCTTAAAGGTTGGATTTTTCCTCATTTTTTTAAATTAAGGCATTAAGATCAATTTCCAAAAGATTATTTTTTTATTCCTCTTTTTAGTCAACTTTAGTATGGGTGTGTTCACTTATGCTAGGCACTGTATAATAAATACTGCAATATTGCATAAAAATAATTGTCAATTATTTTACATAATAATGATACACAACACTGTCTTATCACAATCCAATCAACAACCATTGGATAAAGTCAAGTACCACCCTAAATTTAATTTTAATATTTTCAACAAGCTATTTTACTCCACAGTGTGTCACAATACAGAAGTAAATTCGATCGCTATTAAATACCTTAAAACTTTTAGAAAAAAAAAAAAAAAAACCTGGCATTATAGTTGCAGTAAGCAATAATTCCTACATTTTTTAACATTACTGTAAAATAAATAATGAAGACAGTACAACTTGCATACTGTTGCATATTTCTTAATTGCTGAATAAATCAGAATATGCACAATGGACTGAATGAACAAAGATGTGCATGTGAAGAAACCAGATGAACAGGTGTTTTGAAGCCTCATTCCTGAGGTTTCGAGGCTAATATGCTTGTCTTTTTGTAGAGCAGAATTATGCAGAAATTTTATTCATTCCTTATTTTGTACACCTTGTTCAATTTCCTTCAAAGCTGTTTCTGAGTATTGTTCATCATTTGACCAATTCATTGTGCCTTTAATGGGGTACTTGTTTATGTGTCTCAATGAGTACATAACATAAGCCAATGATGAAAGAATATGCATATGAGAATATGGTCATTTTTAATCTCACATGCACAGAGGAGGTGACATGCACGCCCTTCTCTTTTTACATAACTCCTGCACTTTCCACATCAAAAGGATTCCATCATTTGTGTGACATGAAAGGGGAGGGGCATATAGACTAAAGGTGGGGAGATAACAATGAAAATTGCAATAATCTCTTTTCACTGTTAGAGTAATTGTTTTTTACATCTGTTTTTGGAATCAGGAAATATGTAGGACTGGGAACAGTAATGGCTCACATGATGGAAATAACATTCTTTTTTCTATTATTGTCTACTGTACAAAAATACATTTTGTGGTCTGCTTTTAGCCTTTAGGCCAATATTGCCGATATAGATGTTAAGGATACTCTCAGATAAAGGCATTTTTTTTATCAGGTTTATGTACATTTATTTTCTTGGGACTGGCACATTTATTTGGTGTCAGTGTTCAATAGCAGTGTGGGGAAGTTACTCCAGAAAAAAATTACTAGATCTATGTCTATCAAGTATTTTTCACATTTCTAAAACCTGAATAGTGAGACTTTTGATTTCTAGAGAATATAGCATTTACTGTAAAACCTGTTTGTTTTTTGTGTGCATGTACATTGCCTGTTTATGTGTGCAGTTGTGTGTGTTAATGTTTGTGAGTACCTGAGATGAGTCTTCAATAAACTGTTGAATTTACAGTGGTGGAAAGTGAAAGTTTACATTTTTTATAAACTTTTTACAGTTTTTATTTTTCTGTTCAAAATGCTTTTAATTCCTTTTCATTTATGCATGCAAGCCACAAATACCATGCATATCTCATATACAATAAGGTGCATACGTTTCAGAGGTACCAAAACAAATAGATTACAAAGTAATTTGTATCTAATTTAACACACAAAATACTTTAAAAAAATGTTTTATGTGTACAACAAATGTGTAAATCAGGTAATATAATTAAAATGTAATTGGAAATCAGTAACTGTATCCAATTACAGGAATTTAGAACAAAAAAATGTTATGCTAATGTTTATGGGTAATCAATTCAATAGCTAACAGCAACATATCAATTGTCACTTTGAACAATTTATACTGGTTAAATATACACAGACCCCTTTGATTTTGGTAATATAGATACACCTATTTCATATTTAAGTTAAAATTGAAATAAGACTTTATGGGTGCTGGTTCCGACTGATTCAGGTTGTTCTTCTTTCTATTTTTTTATCCAGTGTATTTTAAACAACTTTCTTCTGGAGTATGAGGACTGTGTGTGTTTGTGCTGTCTATAGTCTATACACTGGGCTTTTCATTACCCAGGATCAGTTAAACCTGATCTCTGTTCCCATACTACTACCCACTTTCATTCTCTCTATCTATCTCTCCTTCCATCTCTCCCCATTTAAATTCCCCCTTCCTCTCTCTACTTCAACAGCAAAATACGGTTGTCAGTCCTGTTTCATATGGTTTCATTCACCCACAATTTGGTTTTAAATAAGAGTGACAGCCGCATTCTATAACTGATCTGCTCTGATCTTTAATTTTCAGCATGTCCACATGTTCAAATAAACTGCAGTTAGGTTATCCTATACTGTGTGAACAGAATCATACTGCAAAATTAGTTGTCTGGTAAGTTTACACTGTATACACTCTTGTGTTGTTTCATCTGGAGTTCCAGGTACTTCCAGTAGCTCACAGAGCAGTTTGTTATTTGAAGGTTTTAGATCCGGCCTCTGTCTTCCAGTGGAGCTCCTATATGAGGTTTGTAGTAAACATTTCATATGAATCATTCAGAGATGTTGTCTGTTAATTGGGATTTTACTTGCACCTGGATTGAACCCATTGAGTCCATTTTGAGACTTCAGTCTTTCATTACTGTCAATGTGGTTGCAGGTGTTATTCAGAGCTATTGTGACAATAGAAAGGGACTTGAGGCTCCTGTGTTGTTGAATTGGACCATTTTTGACCTACTAATACGGTTCTCAATTCCAAACACTGATATGTGAGCTTAGCCTTTCTCAAGATTGCAGAGTACTGTGAGCATGTGAGAGTAATCACAGAGAAGGAAAACAACTTCATGTGCCTCTCATTTGGAACAACTCACTCAGGGCATGCTGACAGCCTCCATCTGCCACCACAAACTCAAGTCTGTTAAAACACTTTTGTGTAAGAGTGTGTGGGCGAGTGCTTTCATAAGCATGTAGATGTGTGCTTGTGCATTCATGTTTCTGTGTGTTGACATGAACATTGGCTTGTGTGTGTGTGTGTTGTGTATAGGTATGAACAACACTAACAGGCAGTTTGGCACAGCATGTCCTGTTCCTGCTTAATGCCATTCATCCTCCTGTATATGGATCTTGTCCACTCTGCCCACTGGTGCGCAATCTGCTGTTCTCTCATTCTTTCTTTATCATCTCTCTATCAGAGAGAGAAAACATGTATTCATAGTGATGCCTCATACTTTATTTATAATTTAAATTATAAAACTTTTGTACAGTTTTAGAGGAATATTTGAAGCCATAATAACAATAAATATCTATTTTCCTGCATAAAGAAAGTTATAATAGACTTTTCTTCCCGATTTTGACATAAATCCGAGTGAAACTGCTTGTCAAACAAGAAAAAATGTAGGGCGGGACTTGCTTTTGTCCATCGGAAATTGATTGGTTAAGGTTTGCTTTTGCTGCTGTCTCTTGTGGGTGACAGGTTGTCCCACCCTAACATTAGGATCCTTAAGAAAGATATACAGAGCATCAGTTGATTTATCAGCAAGTAATAGTAGGTTTGAACATCATGTTACTCAGTTTGTTCTTTTGATGTTAAGGAATAATACTGTAGTATCCATCCTGCTTGTCACATATCTCATCGTGATTGGGCGTGGTACGTTTCTTAAAGAGACAGTTCACCCAAAAAGGCAGAATTTGTCATCATTTGCTCAATATTCGTTAATCATGTAACACAAAAGAATACATTTAGAAAAATTCCTTTTGTATTTGTTTTGGGGTATAAAATCAATGAGGTCCAATGTTGTTTGGACCCAAGCGTTTTTCCAGATATCTTCTTTGTGTTCCAGAGAAGATAAGAAATGCATACAAGTTTTGGATCAAGGTGAATGATGACAGAATTTTCATTTTTGGGTGAGCTATCCCGTTAGCACCCAAAAAGTGTGTAAACATGGTCATTGTTGATGCATTCACCTGAGAGAAGTCGGAAGTGCTGAAGTTGCTGAAGTGCAAAGTTAAGTTCAAAATGAGTAATTTTTACAGTATACTCCATATTTCATCAACCGCTTTTGTCTTTATCATTTACCCTAAAGGATCAAGGACAGTTTGATTCCTTATGTTATGAGTTCCACCTCTGCCATCTCTCAGACTAGTGAAGATGAGAGGAGCTTCATCTTGGACAGAATCTATATACAACGGAAAACCAAAAATGTTCATTGAACTTAATTAAATTGTGAAAATCAGTTACAATTACAATCCATCTGCCACACAACAAGAACTAAACAAAGAAATAATGCTCACATCTAGTTCCTGCCAACGCTCTTTTTCCCACAAATTTGTGGAATGGAAAGGTTCCATGGATCTTAAAGGTTCTTCATGGAACCATTGATGAAAGAACCTTTATTTTTTAAGAGGGAATGATAATTATTTATGTGGTCTCAACGCAAATAGATAAAGTAAACTTCCATTTTATTATTTTAAACATATTGCATGCAATTAAATGTTTTAAAATATAAATGTGTGTGTGGGGAGCAAATCACAAAGGAGCATTAGCTCATTTTAATTAATTGTACTGAACAAGCAGCACAAATCTATTTTAAGTGTAATTTCAAGTTGTTTAAATATCACCACAGGAACAATAGGTCATAGTTCAGGATGCCATGTATTTACATAGGCTAAATAAGTACAGATGAATTCTATTTCTAACTGTCAGCCATTGTTTTTGAAACTGCTTGTAATTACAC
Organism: Gila orcuttii; assembly: GCA_026230005.1. NCBI lineage: Eukaryota > Metazoa > Chordata > Actinopteri > Cypriniformes > Leuciscidae > Gila > Gila orcuttii. The sequence goes on from JAPDVR010000002.1 coordinate 35,658,811, forward strand.
ATATGCTGCGTTCACACCATATTGTAATTACCGTAAATAAAGCTCTGTATCCTTTCAAAACGTTCTCCCATACTTTGATGTCATACACCGATCGGTCTGCACAGCGCCACTCCAAGTCGAACACACCTTAAATCTGCAGTGGTCAGGTGGTACAGCGGCCACGTGGTACAAATTGTAGCTCTCAGAAAATTACAAATTCTACAAGCACGTGAAAGCTTTTTACAGTTCAGAATCATTACGGTAATTACGACATGGCTCGAACGCATCTTTAGTTTTTGTTATTAGTGTTTTAATTAATTATAGTAACGTGTAATAGCCTATGTACAGTACCACTGTAAAGTAAAGCATCACTGAACAATACATTTCTTTCTCACCCTGTATGCTCAGGAACAAACAAGCTGTTATGTTTGTTGTAACTGTTGAGTTCACATTATAATCGTAGTAGTGTAGGCTTGAGTTCAGAGTGGGTGTGTGCTATGAGTTAATCTTTGATGAAAAAGACAGAATAGTGAAAACGTGTGCCATCTATATGTTTTATGTGTTTGTGTGAATTATGTGTACACAGGCATATGCGTTTGTTAAAAATGACAAGGCAAAACGCTACACTAGAATTCTTTTCACTTCAGGCATCCCTGATGGATGTGAATGGACAGTCAGCTACCACACATGCACACAAAAACACATGCACTCACTTTAGAACTGGGTCTAAAACTCACAGCATCGAGCATTGATCAACACAGTCTGTTGGTGCTGAGAGGAGGGGCAACCTTAAAAGCTGTCCAATTAATAATGGCCATTTACTCACACTAAACACTGTCTGTCTCTCAGCAGGGTCTCACAGCAGTCCTACCTAACCTCCTCCACTCAAAAATCATTGCTTAACTATCATAAAATATCTAAACTAATTTCTGATCAGTCACTAAAACAAGCTCAATTCTAACTGAATCCCACAAAATAGGTTGGTAGAAGAGTGAATATGTGTGGGAGATGATACTTTTTTGACAGGGGCTTTGCTCATTTAATTAATATAATCCTAGATCCTGGCCAAAATTTGCCCATTGGCCTCTGTCCATCATGGCCTCCTAATCATCCCTATTTACTGATTGGCTTCATCACTGTCTCCTCTCCACCAATAAGCTGGTGTGTGGTGGGCGTTCTTGCGCAATATGGCTGCCTTTTCATCATCCAGGTGGATGCTGCATATTGGTGGTGGTTGAGGAGATTCCCCCTTCCATATGTGAAGCGCTTTGAGTAACAAGAAAAGCGCTATATAAATGTAAAGAATCATAGACAATGTAATTGGTTGCGTGAGGTGTCTGTCCATTGGAACAGCATTTTCATTGGTTACTCTGTTAACATGGATGTTCTTATACTTCCTTTAAGGGGTTTCTACTTTTAAGTGCATTCGTTATTCCATGCAATCAAGCCAAAATATTGTCCAATATTATAGGGGTCCTATTATGTTTTTTTGTTTTTTTACATTTTTAACTACCAAGCTTTTTGTGTGTAATGTTGCTGTTTGAGCATGAAAAAGGTCTGCAAAGTTACAAAGCACAAAGTCCACTCCAAAGTGAGTTATTTTCAGTAAGCACTGTTTCTGAACTCCCTGAAACGCCTTGATTGTACTCTTGAGGTTTCTTATGGGAATGTATACATCACAATATTACTCATTTAACAAATTCCCACTCAAGGCATACGCAAAAAAAAAGGACAAGGTATGCTTGAGTTGCGTTAGTAGTTTGTTGAAACACCTTATGGTAAGGGGCATATCTAAAACACGATTGAAGTGGTTGACCAATCACAACACACTGTTTTATATTTGTGTTTTATATCAACACTCTCTTTCCACATCACAACCTGTATCATCTAAAATCCATAGTTTCCCAATTGTAAATACAACTTTGCCTGGTCATTCATGTGATCCGAATATGAAATATATGATATTTAACTACACTTCAATTCTACATTAATACCTGGTTTTATGAAGGATTCTAACTGAAATGACCTGAATTATGTGTAACCTTAAGCTTATTGTTATTCAAGCTATAACATGCAGATCTGTTCTCATGTGCTTTGTTTGAGCATGTGCATCATTCGATCTTTAATGCAGTGAGTGAATATACATTATATAGTCTTTGCACATAGAGCAAATATGGGACATTTTGCAAGTGGCAAACATTAAAGAGAAATGTATAATGAGCCATAAGGGCAGAGAGAGATGGCAAGGCTCCAACAGCTTGAATAGATCAGCTGTGTCTCTACCCAAACTGACATTGTGTAAGTGTTTTTCTCGCTTGAGAGAGAATTATTCTCAGAGTGCACAGAAAATTGGCCTACAAATTAATATGCCACTCCTAAAAAGGAATGGCCTATAGCAGAAATTTTCACATGACCTCCAATGTTTAAATAAAGATTTTCGGATTCTTGTTCTACATTTTTTTCACACAATGTGTTGTTAATTAATATGCTTGGGATATCAATACTGTGCTGTGCTGTTTAAAGAGCAGTTGAATCTAGGAAAGCACTCTTTAATACATTATAAAGAATGTGTGGTTGCTCTTCCTGTGTGACTTTGTAGGCTATATGAATACAAATTGAATATCTTTATATATTTTAAAGATTTAAACATTTAACAGAAAAGGAGACATAGTGTGTGTTTGTGTTTGGTGGGTTGACCCTGGTGAGAACCCTGGTCGTAATGGGATATTTCACCTAACCTGCTCTATGATCCTGAACCAGTTGTCAGAGCTTCAAATCTGGCCTCTTTACTAGTCTTCCTATTAGTCTCAAGAGGAGATTTTATACCGTTGACCATAATGTTTTATAGATGAAAAACATATGATTGATATTGTGTGTCTGCACTGAAAAAGTGGAATTCCTATATCATTTATTTTTATAGATTTGGAAATCATGGTTTTCCCCCTGCGAGCACTGGACACTTATGTCCACAGGGTTTCCCCTTGGAGAAAATCTGATCAGTTATTTGTCTGCTTTGGATTACCTAAGAAAGTTCTTCCAGCCTCTAAGCAAACAATCAGTAAGTGGATAGTTGAGGCTATCTATCTTGCTTATGAGTCCTCTGGCCAGCCATGTCCCTTGGTGGTCAGAGCTCATTCTACTAGGGGTATGGTGGCCTCTAAAGCCTTATTATCTGGGGTTTCCCTTCAGGAGGTTTGTGATGCGGCAGGGTTTTATAGCCTGGACCTGGATGCTGCCCCAGGTTCTCAGGTGCTTTCTACTTAGATTGCAGACAGTTTCACATACAGGCAATTGCAAGTCTGCCGTATTGGGTATTCTCGTTCCCAAGGCGTCATCAACGCAGTGCCAATTCCCTTGAAAGGGAACGTCTCAGGTTACGACCGTAACCCTAGTTCCCTGAGAAGGGAACGAGACGCTGCGTCGCCCTGCCATACTTCCTGCATCCGTGTGATCGACTTTGCTTCGGCTCTCGAAGCTAGCGTCAGTTGCACAGGATGTGCTTTTATCCTTTCCTGGTCATGACATTACCCACACGTGACGCTCATTCTTTCCATTGGACTAGTTGACATATGTGCTTCAGATGTAATCACGTGGAGGCGTTCCCAAGGCGTCATCAACGCAGTGTCTTGTTCCCGTCTCAGGGAACTAGGGTACAGTCGTAACCTGAGACGTTTTTCTGAATTGCTAAAACACATTTCTTGAAACCATCTCTCACTTTCTCAAAACCTTAAACACAAAACCAAAATTTCAAATCACATTCACAGAACCTTTTCTGGCAAAATCAAACAATTGCCTCAAAACCATTTTATCTGTGTTCAAAATCAAACAATGCTCTCAGATCACACACACAGTGAGTCAAAATTATAAATACTACAGATCATCAAAATCTACATCACTACATCAAAAAATGGAGAACACAGAATCCAAACCATGCAGTTACAATTTTGATTTGTTGTGTGTAAACAATGACAACTGTGTTGCAGTTTTGTTTAACTTTCGCCTACCTGTGTTTAGCATTTTGAAACATAAGTGCATCACAGTGCAAAATGTGTTTTAGTGAGTGAGAATGTGTTTAGAGTTTTAAAAAAAGAGTGCATGAGATTTGCAAACAGTGTTTTAACTACCTGAACTTGTTTAATGTTTTACAGAAAGAGTGATTTATTCGACAAATTGGTTTAGACTATTGAGAATTTGGTGTTTTAGAAATTCATAAAAACTGTAATTTAAGGTTTGAACAAAAACATAAATATAATTTGAGAAAAAGTAATATCTTTGCCCCCTAACAAATTACAGTAAGTTGGTCCGAAGTATAATTTTTATCAGTAAGGTGCTCATCTCAATACAACATCATCTTTTAGTTTCATCATGCAGGGTTCTCAAATCCCCAGCTGCTACCGTTTTTTTTTTTTAAGTTAAATGTTTGCAATGTTAGTCAAACACAATAAAATGATGTTGTGCAAAGCTTTATGACTTTTGTATAAAGTTGTAAAATTTATTTTCTGAGATGAGGGAGAAAGATAAGTGGAGAGAAGGAGAGCGATGACCTGCGTAATCTAAGTTCTACACTAATGAATAGCTTATTGATTTCCTTAATGGCTGCCCTGTTTTGCCTCTATATGGCCCATTAAAGCTCTTAAACACTGTTGATAAATGGAGAATGGTTCGGGCACTGTCATAGATGCCCACTGGAGGTCCTCAACACAGGCTCTCAAGAAGCGCTGAGTGAGTGCACTTTTTTTGCCCAGTGAATTTTGAAAAGTCAAAAGCTTTGGTGGTTCACTTTGTACTTTTCATTTCTTTATTTGTATTCAGTCTGACCATGTCATACGGAAGCTTCTGTCAGCACCACTAGAAGCTTTAATATAATCAATGAACACAAAAAGAATGGTTGGATAAATCAAACAATTTATCGTCATCAGGAAATAATGTTTTATCTTATCATTTAACCCATTGTACTGTATAAATTGACTGAGGTATGTTCACTGTCGTGTAAGCCACTATAAAAATAATTATAATAAGTAAATTTGTGTGGTGCAAGGTTTATGCAAACAACAAATAAAGGCCTACATAAACTTTTGACATCCTCTTATAGCAGGAAATCATGTTTTTTTATTGTACGGACTGGAGCAACGGAGGATATAGATTCTTAAATTATGGGCTATGAAAAACATTTCTTAATATGTCATACATCATTTGAAAGATATTTCTAATCTATAAATTGCAACAGACTTGTAATTAACACTTAAATTTAAAATTTTTATTTATTCTTAGACATTTTTGAAATAGTAGTTTTAGCCATTAATTCTCAGGAATATGTTGTATTTCACATTGTTGTGAAATTCTATAGAGGTATAGAGGGTTAACTGAAATTATAAGATTTAAAATGTTGTCCTTCTGGCCTGCAGGCAATTTCTGATGACAGTAAGCAGGCAGGCCCTAATCAGTCAAGTTAGCATCTGCAGGAGGGCAGCCAAAAAAAATACTTTGCTGAAGACATGAAGTTTTGGTGGGTGATTGGCATACTAGTCAAATAACAGTCTGATCATGCATTGCTAGTGGTGATCAGGTAGGCCTTTGTTTACCTTTGTTCATTGTTGTTTATCCATGATTTCAAATAAGAATCCCCCAATGGCTTTTTAGTGCAAATTATTAGCCTAAATTATGCAAAGTAACTACTTGAGCACTAGTTAAAGCCCAAATTAGGCAAAATAACGAATTGAGTTTAAATCATTTGCTGACAGCTTGGTCCCCCCCAGTTAAAAAATCCTATCTGCGCCACTATCTATTGTCAGGCAGCATCTCAACACCTCTGGGTTGACGTCATTAGCTCATTAACATTAATGGGATAGATTTATTATGCAACACGATTGCACAGCTGCTTCTGTCAGAGCTTCATCTCCTCTTTCAAAACTCCCTGGCAAACCAGAAATAAATTCATGAGCAACTTATTTCTGCAGAACCTCCAGGTTTGAGCTGACTGTCAAAACAGACCATTTACATTTGTATATTTGATGAGCATACTCATAATTATCACTATAGTGTAAATGGTTTTGATAACCGCAATGGAATAATCAGTAACAGTGTACATTACATACAAAATACAAAGTCAGTGAACTAAAAACTCTCTTTTTTTGGAAAGAAAAGGAAAGGATTTTGCAGTTTTTTATTTCAAGGAGAAGATTTATAAAGCAGTAAGATATCCCAAAGATTTTTACATGGCTGCAATTATGAGGTGTTGAGGAGACCAATTGCACAAGGTTGCCATGGAAACACCAGTGGCACATGCAAGAGCGTGCAATTTTACAGTCTTCTTTTTTCCTCTCTCTCTCTCTCGCTCTCTCTGTGTGTGTGTGTTTGAAGCTATTTTTAACTAGCATTATATAAGCACTGTAAGTCACAAGCAGCTTGTATCTTCCCTTTATCTATTGTCTCTGTTCTTCAGGTTTGCCTGAAATTTAGTTAGTGCAGTTAACTCAGATTTAATTTGGCAGTTAACTGAGTTTGCATGAGCATTGAGAATAATAACAAATGTGATTAGTTGAAGAATATTACATATCCAAATCTTTGGCTGATGCAACCAAACTTGCATGTGTAACATTTCCCATTATCAGGAAAAAGTGCAATTGATGCCTGAAATTATCAGGAATTTTCATTATTATTATTATTTTGAAAATTCATTATATTCTTGCTTATGCCCAATTATGATGGTAACCATGGACTGTAACATTTGGCAGTAGTAGCCTACGCAATAAGCTGGAGATTCAGAGAAACAAACAGTATTTATTAATAAATCAAGGGAGAAACTCATAGAATGCACCCATCAAACATAAACGAGACCAAACCAAGGGCTTAAATATATACAGATAATGAGGGAAATAATTAACAACAGGTGAACGTATTTAGGGAAAAACTAGTGAACAGCGTTCAGTCTAATCGGGACATTGAACACAATGGAAACGAAACCAAAACACAACTGTAAACAGATATAAACATAACCCTGACATTGTGGGGTGTCCACAGACCACAGAGAGACTCAACAAATATTGATGTAGCGAAGGCTACCTTATAAGATGATATGGGCTGGTTTCAGGTGTGTTAAGCAGTGTACCAGGTGTGTCGGTCAGAACACGACAGAGATACAGGTAATCAACTTAAACTGGTTTATTATTGCAAGTATGTAACGATGAACATCAGAGGGGGGAGCCAACCACTAACATACACCTTAATCAATCACTTCCCGGGACTGAGAAGGAGGCTTGTGGACTGCAATGGGCTTTTAGGAGCGTTATGGGTGACAGTGAGTCATTTAGGCCTTCTCTGGCGAAATCCGGGGTGTTTAAAGAGTTCAGAGGAAATGATAGTTGGTATGAGTCCTTGGAATAGCGTCACACCAACAAGCAATCATTGAGATGTGGGCACAAAAGCCACATGTGGTCGAAGAAATGGAGTAATGTCATTGCTTATATGAGTGGGTGCCAAGTCTTGATCTGATGGGAGTGTAACATACAAATTGTGCTGGTATTTGATGTGTGGTTTCCCTGTAACAGACAAAGAGCAGCGCTCCAATAACAGCAACACTATTACACATTACTAAGTTAGCACCCTTACATATGCCACATTACCATAGCATTAATAACAAACTATTGACTCCTCCCCTCATACCTGAACATAATAATGCATGAACACAAGATATAACGTCATATTGACAAGCATTATGTTACTTATGTGACTCACAATTATATCTTCCATCGTTTTACTGTTATTATTATCAACATGAATTAGTTAACATTATAAACATTAACTATGAACACTGTAGATCGACATATAAATTATGAGATATAGCACGGATGAATTAGCATCGTACCATAGCGCAGTGGTTTTCAAACCCTGGGAGGGTCGCGAGAATTAAAAAATGGGTCGCCAGTGATTTTAATAAAAAAAGATAATTCCGTTTTCTAATAATATTAATATTATTAATAATAGCTTTGATTAGAAGTACACTAAAAAAACATTCAAATTCATGCAAAATAAATAATCCATTTCACCTGACCGGCTGACCGACCTAACAGTTACGTAGCCCTAGGCAACACCAAAACAAAAAACCTTGTGCACAGTTTTGTTGATATGCAGCCATTTGATTTTTTTCCCATGAGATGATGAAAATATTCGGTACCGTGACATTAGTAGCCCGTAATGAATTTATTTTATGCTGAATAAGCAGGCCAACCCTTCTCATTAATATATAAACACGCACTCGTTCGCTCCATCCGCAACACACACACGTTCGCTCCATCGTCAGCAACACACAAACACTCGTCGTTCCTTCCGCAAACACACTCTCGTTCGCTCCATTGGCAGCAACACACACATTTCAGATCAATATATTTGTTTTCCTTAAAATTGTAATTAACACTAACTTTATTCTCATTTGATTTATAAATATGTTTGCTTTTAAACTGTGTGTGATTTTGGTTGGGTGACAAGTGTAGGTTAAGTTTGATAAGAGTTTACAGTTTGACAAAAGCACAACGTTGTGTTTTATTGCGAGAGCAATAAATATAAATAAACACTTTGCAGTTTGAAAAGGATGATTTTTCCTGTCGATATTGCAACGTGAGTGAAGTTGCTACAAAGCCTATAATAAAGAATAGTTTACCATCAAATACATCGCGAATGTTGAAACATTTTGATTCTAATGAGAGAGTTACATGAGCATAATGCCCCTTACTTTTACTTTCGCTTTAAATTATTTCGTTTTGGCTTGTTTAGTTATTTTATTTTTTTTAATTCTTGTTCTGTTCAGAATATTACATTTAAAGAGTTTGTTGTGGAATATGTTTTGTGTATTTTTTATGCATGCAGCAAACTATAGGCTATTAATTGGTTAAAATTCCTGTATGTAGGTATGTATAGCTTGATCAAATTATTTCAGAATTGACTTTGCGTTGCAATCGTGTCAAGGATCAGAAAGTGCACGTGCATCATCAAAAGTGGTTAAAAAAAGTGCTGAGCTGATTTTTTTCTGCGCACAAGCATATGGGTCGCGTCAAAAAAAAAGAAAAAAAAAAGGGTCCCTCTTAAAAAGTTTGAAAACCACTGCCATAGCACCACACGGCTGATAACTGTGTCATAACATAACGAGTACAGATCAGCAAACAGTACTCACTCTTATAAGACGCACAGAAGCACAATATACACTTGATCCAAGGCTGATAACCAGGGCCGGCTCTAGCCCTTTGGTTGCCCTAGGCGAGATTGAGTTTTGCACCCCCCCCCCCCCCTTATTAAAAATACTTACAAATGATAAAAACTAAACAAAAATTCTCTTATAGTCTCTCCAAAACTTCAACAAGCAAATTATGACTTCAACTGTATAGTAAATTGTTCATACAAATGCTACAAAGAACGTTCAATGATATTTCTATCATCCTACATAGTTGCATTGTACAAATACATTTTGTCTGACCATGTAACTTGTAGTATATAAATTACAATTACTACCACCACTACTATTATTACTAATCTATTAGGCTGCTACAAGACTAAGGGGGTTTCGGGGGTTTCGGGGGTATGCCCCCCGTAAGAAAATTAAATTCATCAATCTGGTGCACTTTGAGAGTTCAAAATGAAAAGCTCCAACCCATATTCAGTGTGCAAATTGAACAAAGAAAAAATCAAACCTCTTTTAGTTACAGTGTCTGTCTACTTTACACTACTACATAATAATAGTTATAATATTAATCCCATGACAGTAATAGCCATAGGCTATATTGTAAAACAAATTCACTGAAAAATAAAGGAAACTTCCATAATTAATTTTGTTACTTGGAAGTAACCCAGCGCCACCAATTAAACAAAACACAACAAAACGAATGGGCCGATGTACGAGTTTTATGGGCCACTAAGACAAAAAAAAAAAAGTACGACGTATCGGCCCAAAAAGCACGTCGGTCCACCGGGAATCTCTACCATCCTGGGGGAAAATAATTCGCTCCCGGTAGTCCCGATGGCCAGCATGCCTGTGCACAATACTAAGTAAATTTATTTCGTTTGACACCTTAATGGCTGAGATGAGAAGACTTACCTCTGTACTGGGCTTTCTTTTTATCTGGTTGCTTTCTCCGTTTTCGTCCCTGTGCACCAGAGGGTTTCGATCAACGCGTCAGCAGCTGAGCACTTGCCAACCCCCCCGTTAGGAAATGATCGACAATAATCATCAATTCAATCTAATAATCAGGTTGACAAGTAATTAAACGTGTGGCTGAGGGGGCGCCTTAGGATGATCATGTTTAATAAACATGTTTTTGTTTCGCTTGTCATTCTAATTCTGTGATTAATGGGAAGTAGGCCAAGGGCGACATTAGAGGGCGCCGGCGCACCGCGCCCCCAACATATTTGTCGCCCTAGGCAACCGCCTAGTTCGCCTATAGCAATCGCCGGCCCTGCTGATAACCAATGTTATTTGTCCTTTCCAGGACCTGTGGATGAGATAACTGCTATCTGAGGCGATATGCGTTGCTCTGTGAGGAATTGTTTGATTCTGAGCTTGTGAGCACGTCGCCCTTTCATAATAAAAGCCCCCAATAATGTTTAGCGCTACAATGCTCTTAATCTTCTCAAATAGCCTTTTTCACAGCCGCCCCCAAATTGTGTGCAATTTGCTCACGTAAAAGGTTCATCCTAAATTTGAAGTCGTCGGAGGGCATTCCTCATCCTCCTCAGCATCTGGGATGACCGGAAAAGTAATAAGCCGGGCAACTGGCTGGGTATATACTCTGTCTTTGACTTGCACGTCCGCGGATCGCACATGACCATCTGCACTCGAATGTACTTTAACCACTCTGCCAACTGGCCAATGTGCTCTGGGGAACTGGGGGTCCATCAACAGGACTACTGAATCCACTGTCAGATCAGCTTGGGCACCATGCCACTTCTGCCTGCATTGGAGGGTTGGCAGGTAGCACCTGATGAACCTTGCCCAGAAGTGATCTGCTATAACTTGGCAGTGCCGCCATCTCCGCTGGCTTAGTCCCTCGCTCTTAGGGTGGACAACTGGAGGAAGTGCCCCATCAAGCCGCCCCATCAAGAGGACATTAGGAGTTACGACATCCAAGTCAGCAACACTGGATGAGGTATAGCCCAAAGGTTTGGTATTCAGTATTGCCTCTACCTCCAGTAAGGTAGTATGTAGTACCTCCTCAGAGATAGGTTGAACCCCTATGACAGTATAAAGTGCAGTCTTGACCGACTTGATCTCCCTTTCCCATGTTCCCCCGAAGTGAGGAGCTGCAGGGGGGTTGAACTGGAAATCAATCTTCTGCTTGGCTAGGAGTCGTTGGAGGTCGGAGGACATGATGTTAAAAGACTCACGGAATAGAGTCTACCCTGGTCGGAATAGAGTTCAGCTGGGGAATAGAGTTCAGCTCTTCGAGCAATGAACCGCTTGAGGCTCATCAGGAAGGAGTCTGCATCCATACTGTGCAGGATGTCTAGATGCACCGCCCGGGTGGTAAGACACTTATAGATGATTCCCCATCTCTTCTCTGAGCGTCGTCCTATTTTGACTTGAAAAGGCCCGAAGCAGTCGACACCCGTAGAGTAGTATGGCGGTTTGTATAAGCGTAGACGGGCTACAGGTAGGTCGGCCATCTTCGGGACCAACGGCTTAGATCTCCATCTTCGGCATGCCTTACACTGGTGTTGTACCCTCCGAACTGCCTCCCTGCCACGGAGAATCCAGAAAATCTGGCGCATCTCTGCGAATACTTGCTCAGGACCCGGATGACAGAGACGAACATCGTAGTCCTGGATAAGGAGCTTTGTTGCTGGATGCAAGGGGTCCAGGACAATAGGATGTTTGAATGCAGGCTCTAACCATTCGGCACGTCGGAGTCTTCCTCCAACTCGTATGATTCCCTCGTCGGGGTCCAGCTCCGGGGACAGGGTAAGGAGACGACTACTTCGGAGTACCGCTTTCCCTGCCTTTAGGTGACGCAACTCCTCCGGAAAGCACTCAGCCTGAACTCTCCGGAAGATAGTCATCTCTGCCTGCCGGTAGTCTGCTGCTATCAAGGGCTCATCTCGGTCTGCCGCCCCGTGTACCTCCTGGGCTACGGTCTCGACCATATCCTTCCAGGACTCGTATGACTGGCCCAGATGGATCTCCTGTCTATCTGCCCTAGGTATCACCCCACACGAAGCAGACTTCTTGTACTCCGTGATATCCTCCTTTGGTGCCTCTCCAGGTGAGGATGGCCATTCAGCGGGCCCCTTGAGGAGGAAAGACGACCCTTGGCTCCAGCGATTAGGCAAAGCCAATTCTGCCAGGGTTTTCCCACAGGTCACATCATCTGCTGGGTTCTATGCAGAGTCAACATAGCGCCAGGTACTCTTTTTTCTGTCAGCTCCTGGATCTCGGAGACCCGAGTACCCACGAAAACCTTGAAGCGGCATGACTCCGACTGCAACCAGGTTAACACTGTTGTTGAATCGCTCCAAAGGATTGTCTGATCCGTCTTCAATGTCAGTTCTCTCTCTAACGTCTTTGCCAATTGGGCAGCTGTCAAAGCACCACAGAGCTCGAGGCGGGGAATGGAATGCTGTCGCCGGGGAGCTACCCTGGATCTAGCCGCCAGGAATGCCAGGCAAATCCGTCCCTGAGTATCTTCTGTTCTCAGATAAGAGACCGATCCGTAGGCCCTTTCAGAAGCGTCACTGAACACGTGGATCTGTCTGGAAGCAACCATCTGATCGGTTTGAGCCGAAGCATATTGTCGGGATAATGAGATGCGTGGCAGCAGGTGTAACTCTGATTCCCACTCCTTCCATGCCTTCTGCAGATCTTGAGGGATCAGTGGGTCATCCCAGTCAAGCGGTTTGTCCCACATGTTCTGGACTATCATCTTGGCGCGGGTCGTGTAAGGTGCAATGAATCCCAAAGGGTCATATTGTTGGGCGAGCACCTTGTAAACATTCCTCATTGTGAGTGCTCCATACTCTAGAGGGCAGCTTTTGTAACCTAAGGTGTCTGTCTCCCAGTGCCAGCTAAGTCCAAGGGCTGGTTCAGAGAGTTCAGGTTCATCGTGCGAAAGCCATCGCTCCATGCTGTCGGACCTCGCCTCTGCAGGTAGGTGTCGAAGGATATCAGGTATGTTGCAGGCCCACTGCCTGATCTCAAACCCTCCAGATGCTAGCACTTCCCTGAGCCGGTCTACCAGCTCCTTTGCTTCCTCTGCTGTGTGCACACTCTGAAGACAGTTGTTCACGTAGAAACAGTGCTCCACTGAATGCCTGACTCCTTCTCCTGGACCACCATGATCTCTCGCATGCATCTGGAGAGCGAAAGTGGCACAACACGGTGAACACGCAGTGCCAAATGGTAAGACTTGCCACTCAAAGACATCAGGGGGGTTTTCACTCTTCATGTCCCTCAAGATAAACCTGAGGAGCGGCCGGTCTTCTGGTAAGAGCTGAACCTGGTGGAACATGCCTCTGATGTCACCACTGACTGCTACCGCATGTTCTCTGAAGCGCAGTAAAACACCTAGAAGAAAGGATCCCAATGTCGGTCCAGGAAGGAGGGTATCATTGAGGCTTCGACCTCGGAATTGGAAGGAGCAGTTAAAGACCAAACGACTCTTTCCATTATGGCTCACTAAATGGTGGGGTATATACCACGACTCATCTGTGGTTGAGGTTTCCCTTTGGTCAATCTTCTTGACTGCTCCCGTCTCCACCAACTTGTGGATCGCATCACAATACTCATCGGCTTGTAGGGGGTTCCGGGCCAAGCGTCTCTCCAGACTTCTGAGGCTGGATAGCACAGCTTCCTTGGGAGCTTGGAGAGGGGGGATGTCTCGCTTCTGTAGCAGATGCGTAGCATATCTGTGGACGCCTGCGACCTGTACTCGCCTTGTCTTGACCTCTAGGAGCTCCACTGCTTCCTTGTCCTGCTTCGACCTCATTGCCAGTTTACCACTCTGGCATGGCAGTGTGTCCATCCTCCAAAGCTTCTCCACATTCTGCATCAGCTCCGTTGTCTGGGGTGAGACACTAGAGAAGAGACACTGCTGGGTGCTTGGTGCCCACTGTGTAAGGTGTGCGGGTCCTTGAAGCGCCCATCCCAGTCTCGTGCAAAAGGCTGCCGGACCTCCAGGAGGGCCCATTTTCACCGGCTCGATAGGGTCAAGTAGATGGGGGTAGTCAGCGCCAATTAACACAAGTGGCTTAACGTGATCGAATGCCTCGAGGGGAAGATCCGCCAGGTGCTTGTACTTCCTCTTCAAGCTGGCGATGGGGTAGGAGTGGTCCGCTAGACCCAAGCGTTGAAGGCCTGAAGGCGTGAAGGTGAAGGCCTCCACTATCCGAAATGCTCTCCTGGGATTGGTAAAGGATGAGATCTTAAACGAGACAGCAGCTCCCTTCAGGGTTTGGACTTCCTGCCTAATTGTGCGGAGAGCAAGGTCCTCAGGCTTCTTCTGCAAACCCAATTTGTCAACTGCCTCGGGGAGGAGCATTGTGCGCTCTGAACCATCGTCCAGAACTGCGTAGGAGTCTAGTGTCCTGTCCCTGTTGCGCAGGAGAACTCTGACGACTTTCAGCAGAACCCGAGAGTGGGCCGATGGTCTGTCCAGGTAGAGAACTTCTGTGCTAGTGCTCACCAGACAGCTTTCAGCCTTCGGCGGCTCAGCCTTGGGGCGTGCATTGGCGTCATGCAAGACTCTCAGATGCTTCCCTTGACACACCCGCAGAGTTTCTTGAGGTCACATTGCCCTGCCTGATGTGCTCTCCCGCATCTCCAACATCTCTTATTAACCCTGATCCACTCGATGACCTCTTCTTTGGTGAGTCTCTGAATGACTGGACACCTATTCAAGAAGTGCTCTGTGCCCTCACAGTATGGACAGTAGGGCTTTGATTTGCTCTTCCATTTCGGCGCAGATGAGCTCTGACCCTCTTGTCTCAATCCTCGGTTCGACGTATAGCTCTCTGCTCCGTGTAGCACCGTAGCTACTGACTTGCTCCGTCGCTTCTCGGCTCGGGGTCCTGACAGCCCTTGGATACGGATGTCTGAAGGGTTGTCGTAACCTTGGCACCATGACTCGTATCGAAGCCATTCCGCCAGGTCGAGCAGTGTATGAGTATGTCCGGGACGATGGAACATCTGACGTCTGAAGTTCGCTCTCATATCTTTCGGAAGCTTGGTGAGGAGTCGTGCCACATGTGAGCCACATCTCAGCTCGATTTCTCCATCTGGGCCCAGTGTCTGTAACATACCCACAAGTGACTGTACATGCAGGGAGAACCTCTCAAAGGCAGCTACATCTCCTCTTCTGATCTCAGATGAATCCATCACTGCAGAGATCCTCTGCAATGCTACATGGTGCGGCTGGCCGAACTTCTCTGTCATGGCTGCCATGGTGTCAGTGTACGGCCTAGGCGAGTTAATAAAGGAATCGGCAATGAGACAGGCCTCTTCGAGTTTCACATGATCCACCAGAATCTGATACTTAAAAAGCTCTGTAGTGTCGGTGGGTAGCAGGTTTGCTAGGGCTAGTTTAAGCCGAGAGAACTCCATGGGGTCCTTATGGGCGAAGAAAGGAATTCTTGGTGCTGGCCCCCTGTACTCTCCGCCTCCCAGAGTCACCGATGCTGGGGAGAACTGTCTGCCTCGAGCAGGGTGTGATTGGCTTGTATCAGGCCTGGCTGGGTACTGAGTTGAAGATCCCGCATCTGTGCGATACATACTGGGCTGTGGACGGGAGATGGGCATGTAGGGTTCTGGCCCCGTGGTGTAGGACCGGACGTCGTGCTTTCCAGGACCTCGTTTAGGTTGAGGGCTGTTCAAGCTACGAGGGAAAGAATGTGGCCGAGTATGGGCTGTGACACTGGAAGTTACACTGTCCCTCATCAATTGTAACTCGCTCATCATTCTGTCTATAACGGTGACCACACGCTGATCCTCGGCAGCCGTCGGTGGTGGAGGGTAGTCAAACGAAGGCCATGGTGGAGGGGGCAGTCCCTCGTCATACTCCTCTTCCTCTAACGCTAATGAGTCACCTGGTAATGGAAGGGGTGGCACTGGCCATCGCTCTGAGGACGGATCCTGCTGTGTTGCTCCAAGCACTCTGGCTGAGGCTGTTAACTCATCCGACTCCCTTCTAGTACCATGAGGTGAGGCTAAACTGTACTCCGTGCTCTCTCTGTGTAGCCTGCTCGGCTCCGGTCCGTCCTCAGTGTAGGGCATAGGGGTATGTGGCCATCCTAGGCTTGTGTCGTTGAAGCTCTCCTCAGGGCTTGTGGAATAATCATCCTGAGCATTGGTGAGCCTACTCCACTTCACATGAGGCAGAGAACTCCACTCTTCCCCTCTAGGTGTCTGTGGTGCCGGGCTGACATGGAGTGGGCCACGTATCTTCGGTCGGACTGCACTGACCTCATAATCCCTCAAATAGGATGGCTGCCTTAGCTGCCGTCTGGGCCTAGTGGATGGGGCCCATGATGCTTCATCACTCTGTTGCATGCTCCCAGCACAGCTGCTATCCGGCTCGAAGGACCACAAATGTAGCGAAGGCTACCTTATAAGATGATATGGGCTGGTTTCAGGTGTGTTAAGCAGTGTACCAGGTGTGTCGGTCAGAACACGACAGAGATACAGGTAATCAACTTGAACTGGTTTATTATTGCAAGTATGTAACGATGAACATCAGAGGGGGGAGCCAACCACTAACATACACCTTAATCAATCACTTCCCGGGACTGAGAAGGAAGCTTGTGGACTGCAATGGGCTTTTAGGAGCGTTATGGGTGACAGTGAGTCATTTAGGCCTCCTCTGGTGATATCCGGGGTGTTTAAAGAGTTCAGAGGAAATGATAGTTGGTATGAGTCCTTGGAATAGCGTCAAACCAACAAGCAATCATTGAGATGTGGGCACAAGAGGCACATGTGGTCGAAGAAATGGAGTAATGTCATTGCTTATATGAGTGGGTGCCAAGTCTTGATCTGATGGGAGTGTAACATACAAAATGTGCTGGTATTTGATGTGTGGTTTCCCTGTAACAGACAAAGAGCAGCGCTCCAATAACAGCAACACTATTACACATTACTAAGTTAGCACCCTTACATATGCCACATTACCATAGCATTAATAACAAACTATTGACTCCTCCCCTCATACCTGAACATAATAATGCATGAACACAAGATATAACGTCATATTGACAAGCATTATGTTACTTATGTTACTCACAATTATATCTTCCATCGTTTTACTGTTATTATTATCAACATGAATTAGTTAACATTATAAACATTAACTATGAACACTGTAGATCGACATATAAATTATGAGATATAGCACGGATGAATTAGCATCGTACCATAGCAGCACACGGCTGATAACAGTGTCATAACATAACGAGTACAGATCAGCAAACAGTACTCACTCTTATAAGAAGCACAATATACACTTGATCCGAGGCTGATAACCAATGTTATTTGTCCTTTCCAGGGCCTGTGGATGAGATAACTGCTATCTGAGGCGATATGCCTTGCTCTGTGAGGAATTGTTTGATTCTGAGCTCGTGAGCACGTCGCCCTTTCATAATAAAAGCCCCAATAATGTTTAGCGCTACAACGCTCTTAATCTTCTCAAATCGCCTTTTTCACAATTGATGTGAGCTTCTTTTTTTTTTTTTCTCTCTGTTGACTATTACCATCAATCCTGAATTCAAAATACCAATCATTATTTTAATATGTACTGGATAAAGTCTGAGGTAAATTCTGGCTCATAATAAATCACACAAACAAGGAATAGTAATAAGCCATGAAATGGACAACCCTCAAAAAATATATATTTTTTTAAAACAAAACAAAATTAAACCGAGCAAATATTACCACACCATTCAACATTACGTTTTTGTACCTTGTGCCAAGAAATAAAATCTATAAATAAAAAATCACTCTAGTCACTGTGGTTGTCCCATCATAAGTCAATATTCGTGTAAACATTAATGAAATATAGAAATAATACACAAAATTACTGTTTGGACCATGTAGACTTTTATGTCACACCCACAAATCTAATGTTAGAAAGATTGTTATTAAAGAGATTCACATAAAAATTTAATTTCTGTGATCATTTATTCACCCGCATGTTGTGGCAAACCTGTATGCATTTCTTTCTTCAGTAGATATTTTTTTTTAAAGTCGGCAACCAAACAGTTTTAGTGACCATCGAAAATGGACAAAAAAAGTATGGACAAAAAAAAAATCCTGAATAAATCTTCTTTTATGTTCCAAAGAATGTCATGCAGCTTTGGAATGTCATAACAATGAATTCTCATTTTTTTAACTATTCCTTTAAAAGCCAGGAGAGTGTAACAATAAAACCAGTGAACAGAAAGTGGGGGATTTATTTTTTTCTTTTTTTTCTTTTTTTGCCTTTTCAGAGAACAAAAATTTCAGTAAAAGCATTTTAATTTTATTTAATTAAAAGTAAAACTCTGGTATAATTCATTAAGTATTTTAATGTCATTAAAGTATAATGTGAGGAATGTTATGCCATGAATGTCACATCATGTCTAGCCTGGTAATACCAAACTCTGCTACTTCGCTTTGCTTCGTAGACAGAGTCTGGAATGGCATAATTGAAAAGTGTTTTCTTTCTCGCGGGGGGCGCTTGTCTGAAGTATAAAATCATTGGTTACCCGTAAGCCAATCACATAACGCAATCACCTCTCTTGCCAACTTAAACATCACCTCCTTTCAAAATGTTTAACAAACACTCTTCTTGTTTGGGCTTCAGTTTGCAAATGCCGGGAATATTCTCCACAACAGAGCGAATTGCATCCCGGGTCTCCATGTCCGCGGTCGTTTTCGATTTCCCTACCCTAAAATACAATCTGAAACTCGGCGCTTAGCATCTACGTCACGGCTCTCAGCCCGCCTTCTGTTCGTTGTTTGGCCGGCTGTTTTCAGGCAGGAGGAAAACTGAGAGATAGGTCGCTATCTCAGACTAAGTACAGAAGCGAACTGAAATTGAGCGGAAGTACGAAGTCTGACGTAGTCAGGCCAGGCCCGGATTACCCATTGAGCAATATGCGCACGGCCCAGGGGCCCATGCGCACTTGGGGCCCAAGCGAGGTGAAGAATTTTTTTTCTTTTATTTTTTTAACATTTACGACAACGGAGCATATATTTGCACTACGTGCCTGTCTTTTGAACGAAAAGACACTTATTGTTAAACAGCTTCTGCGGCGTAGGGTGTAAGGTGAGAGGTGCATGAAGCTTTTGACGCGTTCGACCCGAGTTCGAATCCGCCTTTTGCCGAACTCGCTCTTCTCCCTTTTCCCAACACATGCAGGTACTGGTGACACGTACGCGTGCATTTGAGCAACACTGGCAACAAAACTAGGACAATACTAGTGTAATTGCTAAATAAGTTAATTGCCATTATGAAACGTTTTAGAAAAGTATGAATTAGTAGAGAACTACAATGCATTCTTTAATTCCCTGTTCTACCCTCTGGCATATCGAAATGAATACAAACCTTAACATAAAGAGACGGACAGTGTTATTAACAGACAGTAAAAATCATACTAATAATAGCCAACTATGTACAAAAAAAATCTGATGAGCCAACTCAACTCGTTTAATTACACGTTAAGCATAGCCGAATACACTCAAATGAGATTGACGCAGAAAAGACGTCAATAAATGCACGCGTCACCTGCTACATCCTCTTTGTTGCATGCGCAAATTATGATCACTACTACAAAATTAAAAATGTTATTCACAAAAATGTCTCTATTTGTACAAATTGCTGCACATTCGTTAAATTCTGAATTTTGCACACATAAGTTGAAAGCAATTTGTTTGTGGATAGTAGAGGTGGGGTGAGGTGAGGTGAGGTGAGATGAGGTGAGGTGGGGTGGGGTGGTGTGGGTTGTGGGGCCCTACAAGACATTGTGCCCAGGGGCCTTTGAATTCTTAATCCGGGCCTGAGTCAGGCTACATCATGTCATGTTGGCAGAAATAAAACTTCTATTTTATTTTAAAATTTAGTATCTGTGATTTTTCTTGTTGACAAAATCAGCAGTAAAGCATGAGAACAAATAACAAGTGGCACTGTTTCCTAATACGCCTGGGAAAGATAAGGGTTAAAGAGATTAAAATAACTGTTCCTATCTTAACCTGTCATGTCTCATTCACAAACTTAACTACAGTAACCATATGTTCTTTTACGACCGCTCCTGATCTAACCAGTCATGTATGGAGCGATTTATGTGCCATAATTAAACAAACAAATACTGCATTTCGCAAACAAACTCGATCTGCTTTGCAAAGGAAAACTCGACTCGCAAACAAACAGAAAGCAATGTGCAAATACAAAGGTAAATTTGAGCGAAAATGCAGAGGAGTAACAAATATGTATATTTTTTTACAAATATAAATAAATGAGCCTAGATCATAATTCACAAATAAATACAAACCATCCTACAAATTGCTTGTAACCTTTGAACAAACCAAACCTAGTGCATACAAATGCATATCTGTCTGTTATGATTGTTAGACACTTGGCTTTTTATGAGATCTCTCGGCTCAATTTTCTCACAAATGTATCCAGGCAGATTTTCTCACAAATGCAGTTGAGCAACTTCCTCTTCTAAAACATTAGATGGCGCTAAGATAGGGGATTAATTTAGCGCTAGTCTCCCGGGAGAAGCACTGATTTGAAACGCGTGCTTGCCTTTGCATACAGCTGAGGAAAATGAGCGGTGAACAGGAGAGTTTCTATCTTACTGTATCTATAATTTACCTTTCTGAGGTTTTCTTTTGCAAAATGTTATTAAATATCTAGACAGAAATCCACATTAGCACTTACTAGCACTTCACTCTCTCTAGGATAGAGGAATCTATAAACTGAAAGCTCTGCCATGCTTGCTTTTTACATTTTTCCTATCGGATGCGTGCGAAATGAAAAAAGACTCGTTCTGCCATCTTATGTTGCTTTTTAACATTTTTGTAAAAACGTTATATTTACTGAATGAGTCTATTTCTTTCGTTCTCCATAAACTAATGAGAACATTTCATTTAATTGAAAGGAGGGTCCAACTTTTATTTATTTTGTTGGAATTCAGTCATATTAACTGTTGATGTAATAAAATAATGAATGAACAAAACAAACAATAGTGCAGTGCCCAAATTATTATTTTGGACAGACAAATGAAACCCTCGTTTCAATGAAATGTTCTCATTAATTTATGGAGAACGAAAGAAAGACTCGTTCAGTGTAGACAATCACTAATTTAGTCATTTCGCTCGCGTCTGATAGGAAAAATCTAAAAAGCAATTTAGGATGGCTTTCAGTTTATAGATTCCTCTATCCTAGAGAGAGTGAAGTGCTACTAAGTGCTAATGTGGATTTCTGTCTAGATATGTAAAAAACATTTTGCAAAAGAAAACCTCAGAAAGGTAAATTATAGATACAGTAAGATCAGGGCCGGCGCGTCCATATAGGCGAACTAGGCGCCTAGAGCGGCACTTTTGTAAGGGCGGCAAAATGTGTGCCAACCGGAATGAACAATTCACCAAATAGGTTATTTATATGATTTACTGAGCTGCCGCCGCCCAGCAGCCCCTGCTCTCACGAGTCATGACTGGGTGATGGGAAGTTCGGATCATTTTACTGACTCTCTTGAGTCATTCTATTCGCTACAGTTCGCTCGCCGTCCCCCGCGCTTTCGAGCACGGACCGCAACGAAAGTGAATACGGAAGTAGCACATCTAATCCGCGCAGAAATAGCGAAACTGTTGTGCAAAGGGACCATAGAACCGTCTGTAAAAGCCTGACTCGCTCAGAGAAGAAGGTACCTGTTCTATGGCCCCATTTGCACAACAGTTTCGCTATTTCTGCGCGGAGTAGATGTGCTACTTCCGTATTCACTTTCGTCGCGGTCCGTCCTCGAAAGCGCGGGGGACGGCGAGCGAACTGTAGCGAATAGCCCTGTCTTATTGTGCTCACTGCTCAGCACTCATTCTGATATCCCTGGAATCACTTCCCATGCTTTTACATGTACAGCTAGGGGCAGAATGGCCTCCGGGTTCCGATCACCGCACTTCGTGTGCTCGGGAAACTGAACCGGAGGTATGGGCGCGACGCGCGCCCTCGCTGCTTGAATACGGCGGCTCGCTGACAGCGGTGGCTGGCTGTTTCATATGTGTCCCGATTGCTTTGAATGGGGAACGTTTTGTGAACAGGGAACAGACTTAATGGACTGGCAACAATCTCCATAGAACATGAACTGGCACAGAGACTCGCAATAGAGGATACAGTTAAGACCTTTGCTGCGATGAAGGCCCGCCGTGTGTGCTTCTGAAACGTAAGTTAAGCTTTATTTGCTCTTTAGTCGTTATTTAAGATGCTGAACCTGCTGATGATATAACGTGCTTGCGGACATTTAATTTGTGTGTATTTTACGCACATAATAAAGTGGTGTAAAGAGATTTGCAACAGTAATTTGAGGAGGTGAAATGTGATTATTTGGAAAAGTCCTGTCATGACTGCTTAAAGAAAAATGCCAGTAGGCATTTGCCTCCTGCATAAACTTTAATATTGTTGACATTTTGGGCACACGCGTGTTGCACACTATTTGCGTTATATGTAGGCCTATGGCTTATTGGTCTTTGTGTGTTGTTGCTGGTTTTGCGTTATATGTATCCATATTGGTCTTTGTGTGTTGTTGCTGGTATACGTTGCAAATAGAGGGGCGGCACAATTGTTTTTCGCCTAGAGCGGCAGAAGTGCACGCGCCGGCCCTGAGTAAGATAGAAACTCACCTGTTCACCGCTCATTTTCCTCAGCTGTATGCAAAGGCAAGCACGCGTTTCAAATCAGTGCTTCTGCCGGGAGACTAGCGCTAAATTAATCCCCTATCTTAGCGCCATCTACTGTTTTAGAAGAGGAAGTTGCTCAACTGCATTTGTGAGAAAATCTGCCTGGATGCATTTGTGAGAAAATCTGCCTGGACACATTTGTGAGAAAATCGAGCCGAGAGATCTCAAAAGCCAAGTGTCTCACAATCAAAACAGACAGGAGGTATGCATTTGTATGCATTTGGTATTTGTTCAAAGGTTACAAGCAATTTGTAGGATGCTTTGTATTTATTTGTGAAATATGATCTAGGCTCATTTATTTCTATTTGTAAAAAACTATACATATTTGTTACTCCTCTGCATTTTCGCTCAAATTGACCTTTGTATTTGCACATTGCTTTCTGTTTGTTTGCGAGTCGAGTTTTCCTTTGCAAAGCAGATCGAGTTTGTTTGCTTAATTATGGCACATAATTCGCTCCATAGTCATGGCACACATTAAATTAAATTTCATATTGCTGTCAGATAACTGCTACAATCATCCTCTTCATGTTGAGAAACCGTCTTACCTCTCTTTAAATGGTCTGTTATGAACTGAGCAGCAGCTGTTGTAGGTATAGCAGTGTGCAGTGTGGAACAGATGGTTATGTATATTCAGACAAGTTCTGTTCACTGTAAAAAGGAATTAGCATCTCTAATGTGAGTGTGTGACAGAAGAGTCAGGAGGCCTATTGATGTCAGGAATGACCCCGCTGGTGTGCTCTTCATGACTTTCCAAGGACCCCTATTCAGTCAAAATCCCTATTAATTTTTTTGTACAGTTTTGAACATTTGGAAACATTAACAGACAGTATTGTAAACAAAAGTATGACCAACATCTGTAAAAACATTTAGCCCCTGAAATTTAGTACACTTGCAAAAAAAAAAAAAGGGTTCCGACCAAATACCATGGTAATATGGTACATTAATATGGTAAACATTCAGTATTATGGTATATATCAAAGTATAACTGTAAACATTTATATGCAAATAAATGAATTGCTGATTCATTAAAATATTAACATTGGGTACCACTGGGGAATGAAATGTTCCCTTTTGTAGTCACTACGAGTTCCATCGTGACGACGAATGGGGTTTCGCTTAGAAAGCCTATCAACTTCGAGTATTACAAAACGAGCCAATGGCAAAGAAATGCCATGGGTCTGCGGAATTTGCATGGTGTAACTCCGCCGCACCTCGTGGGTATAAAAGGAGGACGCCGGCAACATACAGATATGTTTTCGCTTCGGAGCCAAGATTACCTCTTCACTCCACAGCCAACTCTGAGTTTTCTCTCAACTTCCTCTTCGAGACGAGCAACTCTCCGGTTTTGGTGTGACGGCGATTTCCAGCGAGTTCACATTGCCTGCTGATCTGTGCAGTGGTCTGCCAGTGAATGTGTTTCTCCCTGGTCACTTCAGCATCCGCGGAGTTTTCCTCTCACAAAAAGAGCTTGCACGCAGCACGTCTTTTTAAAGATGCCTCGCCCGTGCACTTCTGGTTGCGGTCGGACTGTGTTTGATTCTGATGGGCACAATCACTACTTTGCGTGTTTGGGCATTGATCACGCTAACGCAGCGCTTGTGGATGACTCATGTTCTCTCTGTGGGAACATGACCATCGCGACACTACGGTCGAGACTCAGTGACCTCGTAAGAGGGAGAGTCACCTCATCCACACTCCGATCTACCCCCTCCACGAGAGGTGGTACTTCGGCTGGTGGCCAGGGTGACCTGAGGGTGACGGTGTAGAACCAATCGCCGATGATTCGTCCTCAGCCCACACCCCCCTCTTCAGTGTCGCAACCCGTGAGCGTTGAATTGTCACCGGCAGGCCCATCTTCGGATGTCCCACGGGTGTCCTTTGGCGCTCCAGAAGAAGATGCTATGTCCATCGCAGCATCACAAGGTGGGCATGAGTCTTCGGGAATTGAAGATTCGACTGTGCTGCCACCTTCGGGTGTCCCAGCATTGCCCGAGTCAGATCCCTAAATGACGTCCATGCTTTCCTGGGCCGCCGGGAGCATTGGGATAGAGTGGAACCCTCCGCCCTGTACTGAGCGCTCGCGGCTGGATGATTGTTTTTTGGGCACCGCCACCGACCCCGTCGTCCTACCCCAATACCTTTCTTCCCGGACGTGCATGAGGAGCTCTCGAGGTCCTGGAAGGCACCCTTGTCTTCCCGTGATTGCTCGACGGCCTCCTCCGCCTTTCCTCCCCTCGACGGGTCATTGAGACGAGTGCATGTTGCAAAGTCATATTAACCCCCTGGAGTCGGCTATCGCGCCGGCGCGATAGTCTCGCTTTTTTTCTTATCAGTGCAAAAAAAACTCAAATAACTCTGTCGATTTTTGTCATACAGGCAAGTGTTATACATCTTCAAAAACTGTTAAATGTCTTCTTTTTTTGTGTACACTAATAATAAAAATTAAAAGTTGTGTTTTTCGTAAAATAAAGAAAAAAAACATGATGCACGTTCTGTCTTCTCTCTCAATGTGAAGTTCATTCTGAAACGCGACAAAAAATTATCTGTAACTCAGCCAATACTTGCCACCCACACATGAAAGTAATGTCTTTACATAGCTTGAAGTCTCCTTTTTTAAATGAAGTAAATCATATCAAAAACAAATATTCTCGGTTTAAGAAATCTGTATGAAAGCAACGACATGTACAGTTTCTCCAGCCCGAGCTAATTAACTTTAATGTGACCACAACCCCCACGCGCGCAGCTGTTCTCATTCAAATGATCCACGTGAAGGAACGCAGAGCTGTTAACGCCCTCATCAGCTCTAAACAAAGAATCAGCGACTCCAGTATTTCTCTACTTTTCATCAGTTTGATTAAAAATACAAAACAAACCCAGTAATATTGTGAAATATTATTTCAATGTAAAACAGCTGTTTTCTATGTGAATATATAGTAAAAAGCGTAATTTATTCCTGTGATCAAAGCTGAATTTTCAGCATCATTACTCCAGTCTTCAGTGTCACATGATCCTTCAGAAATCAGTATAATATGATGATTTGATGCTCAAGAAACATTTTTCATTATCATCAATGTTGAAAACAGTTATTTACATTTTTATTTCAGGATTATTTGATGAATAGAAAGTTCAAAAGAACAGCATTTATCTGAAAAATAATCTTTTGTAACATTAAACACTACCGTTCAAAACTTTGGGGTCAGTAAGAATTTTTATTTTATTTTTTGGTGGAAATATTCTTTTTTTTAGAATTCTTTGATGAACATAAAGTTAAAAACAACAGCATTTATTTGAAATAGAATCTTTTGTAACATTATAAATGTCTTTACTGTCACTTTTTATCAATTTAATTCCTCCTTGATGAATAAAAGTATTGATCCAATTTATTTATTTCCACCAAAAAATAAAATAAAAATTCTTACTGACCCCAAAGTTTTGAACGGTAGTGTTTAATGTTACAAAAGATTATTTTTCAGATAATTGCTGTTCTTTTGAACTTTCTATTCATCAAAGAATCCTGAAATAAAAATGTAAATAACTGTTTTCAACATTGATGATAATGAAAAATGTTTCTTGAGCATCACATCATCATATTATACTGATTTCTGAAGGATCATGTGACACTGAAGACTTGAGTAATGATGCTGAAAATTCAGCTTTGATCACAGGAATAAATTACACTTTACTATATATTTACATAGAAAACAGCTGATTTACATTGAAATATTATTTCACAATATTACTGGGTTTGTTTTGTATTTTTAATCAAATAAATGCAGCCTTTGTGAGCATAAGTGACTTCTTTAAAAATCATACCGACCCCAAACTTTTGAACGGCAGTGTGTGTGTGTGTGTGTGTGTGTGTGTGTGTGTGTGTGTGTGTGTGTGTGTGTGTGTGTGTGTGTGTGTGTGTGTGTGTGTGTGTGTGTGTGTGTGTGTGTGTGTGTGTGTGTGTGTGTGTGTGTGTGTGTGTGTGTGTGAAAAATCTAAAATGTATTCCCAGAATCGTGCAGCCCTATAGTTTGTCTTGATATCAACATGTTTACAGGTGTTTATTTATTTATTTTTTAGAAAGGGACCAGATGCCACTGGATGAGTCCTGCTGACTTCAACATTCACATGAGTCTCCGTACATGAACATGGTAAAATGAAAAGTCAAACACCTTGGACATGACAGGTATGTAGGCTACTATGTTTCAGGAATGGCACAAAGGTGTGTGACTGTTTAAGTCTTTTTCTTTAGATCAGTGTGTTTACTAATGTGCTTTTTGTCCTTTGTTGTGTATCTTTGGATTATGTTGTGTTGTAAATAAATCCAGACAATCTAAAAGCCATTCTTTTTTTAATTTCTCCTCATTCTTTGTGCAAGGCTCCTCATAATGATAGGGCCTGATAGTACCTAATAGGGCCATTATGGGAGGGTCTTTGTCTTTCTCAGGTGTACAATGCATCCATATTAATGAGAGATCCACACCTCCTCGCATAAAGCTTTCTCACACAAAACACGTCATACAAATTTTAAATCAATATATTGTCTTATCTAAATGAGTATGCAGGATGATTTTCACATAGTTATGGAGCAAATATTCTAGGCTACGTGATACAATTTTCAAAAGTCTTGTGAAGAAATAATCACTATGGGTTTTATGACCTTATTTCAGTGACATTTGTTTTTTGTTTTTTCACTAACCACGCATAAACATTATTATCTTAAAACTACAAACTTTTACATACATGCTGCTGACATATTACTGTAGCAGAGTTTATGCTGAACACAATGTAATAAGACTTTAGCCATGAAAATGTCACAAGTAACAGAAATAAGCACAAATGTCAGAGCATGTCAGAACACCTCCAGGACCCAGAAAACACCTCAGACCTCAGAGGGTTAAAGAACCGATCGGAACGCCATAGGTGCGGGGCGTATACAGCAGTTCAGCGATTGTTTCCACACAGAGTCTATTTTTGCTCTGCTGCACGCGCTGAATTAAAGTTACAGCGCATGGTTCGTGGTCAGAATGAACACGGATTGACATGAAAATGTAGTAATCTCACCATAAATGCATTTAATTAAATTATACTACTATTTTTCACAGTAATTTTCTTTTTAACATTAAGCCCGGGGTAAAGCAAGGAAAACTACACAGTACCTCAACAACGCGACATAATGGATATACTCGTCTCTTCCTGGAGGTGGAAAAACAAGTTATTTGTGACCCACAATATTTCTTGTAAAAAAGATTTACATTCAAAAGAAAAGGTATGAGAGAGCTGTTTTTGTCAATTGTATGTTTTAATTTAAAATGTTACGATTTTAACATAAGTAGGCCTACATGTTTAAATGTTTTGCCACTTGCTTGATCAACTTAATATATAAATCTTTATAGAAGTAATGCATTGAATAATACGGTTTTTATGTGTATTGAGTGTAGACCTATAACTACTGTGTACAAATATAATCGCAATGCTGAAACTTTTTTGCACTATTTTATAAAAGTTGCTGATAATAAAAATATTGATTTGAAATAAAAAATAGATAATAAATGTTGTGATTGTGGTACAGCCATGTGATGCACGTGATGCACAATAGTGCGTGCTGCTCCTGCATACACACCGCAACACGCACCGCACAAGCACTTCACATGGAGTATGTGTGAAACAGCCGTAACTCACGCAGCTGCATCTTCTAAATAATGCCGCGAGTGGGGCTTGAGGAAGTGACGTTGCCTGCGTCTGCGCAGTGCAACCTGATGCAGCCCCTGAAGTGAGACACAGGAAACAGAAATACTGCAAAATAATAATAATAACGCGACTAAACGAGATGAAATAACGTTATAACATTTCGTTTTGGTCAACGAAAATGAAGAGACATTTTAGCATAGTTTTTATTTTGTAAACCACATTTAGTCTCGTTTTTATTCGTCAACAATATTGCATTATACATTTAATTATAGTCAACGTCACATGACCAGCATTTACGTTGCGTCTTGTTTTCGTCATGTGATAAAGGTTCGTTGACGACGATATTTAGTCATAATTTTTGTTGACGAAAGCAACAATACGGGGCACCCTATGGCACCCCCGTCCCGATCTTTGGAACCTCCACGTGTGGCTCCTGGACGGGACGAGGCAGGTTTGAGTACCCTACCACCAGCGATGGTGGCTACGATCACTTCCGCTAGAGCATCGTCCATGAGACATGCCTACGCGTTGAAGTGGAACCTCTTCATCAACTGGTGCTCTTCTCACCGAGAAGACCTCAGAAAATGCCCGATCGTTGTGGTGCTTTCCTTCCTGCAAGATGGGTTGGAGCGAAGGCTGTCTCCCTCCACCCTGAAAGTGTATGTTGCCGCTATCGCCGCACATCACGACGCAGTCGAAGGTAAGTCCGTGGGAAAGCATGACCTGATCATCAGGTTCCTGAGAGGAGCGAGGAGTCTCAATCCTCCTCGTCCTCATCTCGTTCCCTCTTGGGACCACTCAGTGGTTTTAACTGCCCTGCAGAGTGCTCCCTGTGAGCCTCTGCAATCAGTGGAGCTTAATCCTCTGGGGTCTGAGGTGTTTTCTAGGTCCTGGAGGTGTTCTGACATGCTCTGACATTTGTGCTTATTTCTGTTACTTGTGACATTTCATGGCTAAAGTCTTATTACACTGTATTCAACACAAACTCTTCTACAATAATATGTCAGCAGCATGTAGGTAAAAGTTTGTAGTTTTGAGATAATGACGTTTATGCGTGGTTTGTGAAAAACTAAAAAGAATTGTCAGTGAAATAAGGTCATGAAACACATATTGATTATTTCTTCACAAGACTTTTGAAAATTGTATCACATTGCCTAGAATATTTGCTCCAAAACTACGTGAAAATCATCCTGACTACTCATTCAGATAAGACAATAAAGTCTTTTAAAATTTGTATGACGTGTTTTGTGTGAGAAAGCTTAATGCGAAGGGGCGTGATCTCTCATTAACCCTCTGAGGTCTGAGGTGTTTTTTGGGCCCTGGAGGTGTTCTGACATGCTTTGACATTTGTGCTTATTTCTGTTACTTGTGACATTTTCATGGCTAAAGTCTTATTACATTGTATTCAGCACAAACTCTGCTACAGTAATAGGTCAGCAGCATGTATGTAAAAGTTTAGAGTTTTAAGATAATAATGTTAATGCGTGGTTTGTGAAAAAACAAAAAACAAATGTCACTGAAATAAGGTCATAAAACCCATAGTGATTATTTATTCACAAGACTTTTGAAAATTGTATCACGTAGCCTAGAATATTTGCTCCAAGACTGTGAAAATCATCCTGCATACTCATTTAGATAAGACAATATATTGATTTAAAATTTGTATGACGTGTTTTGTGTGAGAAAGCTTTATGTGAGGAGGCGTGGATCTCTCATTAATATGAATGCATTTTACACCTGAGAAAGACAAAGACCCTCCCATAATGGCCCTATTAGGTACTATCAGGCCCTATCATTATGAGGAGCCTTGCACAAAGAATGAGGAGATTTAAAAAATAATGGCTTTTAGATTGTTTGGATTTATTTACAACACAACATAATCCAAAGATACACAACAAAGGACAAAAAAGCACATTAGTAAACACACTGATCTAAAGAAAGAGGCTTGAACAGTCACACACCTTTGTGCCATTCCTGAAACATAGTACATACCTGTCATTTCCAAGGTGTTTGATTTTTCATTTTACCATGTTCATGTACAGAGTCTCCTGTGAATGTTGAAGTCAGCAGGACTCATCAGTGGCATCAGGTCCCTGTAAAAAATAAAATAAAAAAATAAAAACCTGTGAAATATGTGGCTGCACGACGTTGGGCATACATTGTAGATTTTTCTGGTTAAAATTGCGATTTAATTATATATATATATATATATATATATATATATATATTACACACACACACACATACACACACAGTGCTTAGAATAAGTGAACACACCCATGCTAAAGTTGACTAAAAAGAGAAATAAAAAAATCATCTTAATGCCTTAATTAAAAAAATGAGGAAAACTCCAACCTTTAAGGACACCAATTTTCTTTGTGAATGAATAATGTATCGCAAATAATTAAATGTTCTTCCTTAAAATACAGGGTGCATAAGTCTGGACACCTCTATGTTAAATTCCCATAGAGGCTGGAAGTTTTTTATTTTTAAAGGCCAGTTATCTCATGGATCCGGGATACTATGCATCCTGATAAAGTTCCCTTGGCCTTTAGAATTAAAATAGCCCCACAATCATCACACACCCTTCACCATATAGACATGGTTTTATCTCAGTTAGCCTAATAGCTGGTTTGATTTGCATTGAGAGATGATCTTATGGAAAGTACCCCATGCGAATCTCTAGGTATGGTGAAGGGTGTGTGATGATGTGGGGTGATTTTAATGCCAAATAATAATAACAATAGCCTATAGCATGCGGCCTATAAATCGTTAAAAATGAACACTTCAGTAACGTTACACTAGAGAAAAATATATGGATATGTTACTTCAAATGTTTCTTTGAAGTAACATATCCATAATTATAACATATCCACAATTATAATATTCACCATATTAGAGTAAACACTGATACTAGCCTAACATCATGCTGTGTTTTATTATCAAACATAAAAACATCATCGTGTCGTACATGACATGTATATACATTTCCTGCCTGTCTAGGCTATTGTTCATATTTCAACATGTTTCTGTCGATTTCATAAATTTTAGTCTAGCAACAGTTCAACTGGAATGCTAAGTTTATGCAACAATAACACTAACTAATATAATTCATAATACATTTCTTACCTTACATCTTTCTTGTCTTCAAATCGCGTACGTTCTTCTACTTCTGATGTAAATCCAATGTAAGCTCACAGCGTGTCTTCCAAACTCGACAAAAGCAGAGGACTGATGAAGTTTGGTGCTTTGTTTTTGAGGTAATGAGCACTCCTTCGTGGAGATTTGCATATCAATCTCTTTTGTGGGCGTGGGCGTGGTCAAATTAAAAATAATGAGCAAGCGTTTGAGAAACTGGCCATCTTGTTGGTTTTATACAAATTACTTAAACAGAGAAATTTTTTTTCGTTTTGAATCAGATCATTTAAAAGTACACACTTAAATGATTATAAAGATATACATCACATGCCTGGGTGAATAGTATTCGCTGAGTTTTGTTTCAGTTTAGAGACGTGCTCAAAAAAAAAAGTTCAACGAGACGGAGAGGCAGAAAGCACACCCTGTTTATTTTCTTTATTTTACAAAGCACAATGTTTCGTTTCGATTGTAAGTGGACACATAAAAAAATAGACATTTAACAGTTTATTTTTTCATATTTCTTAAGTCTGTATGACCAGAAATGATCGAGTATTTTAAGTCTATATTTTTCTGCTATGTGAAAAAAATCGAGCTCGTCGCGCCGGCGTGACAGCCGACCCCAGAGGGTTAAGTTCCTGTCAGTTAAGACAGCGCTCCTGGTTGCATTGGTCTCCATTAAGAAGGTAGGGGACCTGCACGCATTTTCCGTTTACGAAACGTGCCTGGAATTCGGACCGGCCTTTTCTCACGTGATCCTGAGACCCCGGCCTGGATATGTGCCCAAGGTTCCCAACACCCCCTTTCGAGATCAGGTGGTGAACCTGCAAGCGCTGCCCCTGGAGGAGGCAGACCCAGCCTTGGCACTGCTCTGTCCAGTATGCACCCTCCGCGCCTACATAGACAGAATGCGGTGTTTCAGGACCTCTGACCAGCTCTTTGTCTGTTATGGTGGGAAGCTGAAGGGAAAGGCTCTCTCCAAGCAAAGATTGTCTCACTGGATAGTGGACGCCTTTGCTTTGGCATACCAGCAGCAAGGTCGACCATGCCCCCTTGGGTCCACTCGGAGTGTGGTTTCCTCTTGGGCTCTAGCGCATGGCGCCTCGCTGACAGACATCTGCAGAGCTGCAGGCTGGGCGACACCCAACACATTCGCGAGATTCTTCAATCTCCGAGTGGAGCCAGTGTCCTCTCATGTACTCGCTTCAACCAGCCGGTACTAGGATCTGCTCAGGTGTCTTCGCTTGCTCGCCATTCCACTCCACGGACTGGATATGTGCAATGTTTTCCTCAGGTGAGCTTCCCCGACTAGCCCCGAGTTCCTCCAGCACTGTTGATGTCAAACGCCAGAGTTATGCCACCGGCAGCTTTCGCGTTGGCCAGGTGCCGCCATGTGCATGGTTCCCCCTCTGGGCGACCCCCACATGTGTATTTCCACTGTAAGCCTCTCTGAGCATGTGTCTTTCCCTTGGCAAGCCACCTTGCCACCCCTGGGGTTGAAACATTCCACCCTGCGCGCTGGACACCCCAGTGTTTTCCGTATACAGCCCCCTCCCGGGTCATATGTGTATTCAAGTCCCCCCCCCCCACACTTTGGGATGGCACTGACTTGCATATTACCTTGGTATTCCTGTGTTAAGTAGGACTGCTTGGCACTGGAAGACAGCCCAGAAGGTGGCGTGATTAGACTGGAACGGAGCAGGGAACGGAGAGGGTTACATACGTAACCGAGACGTTTCTCAGGCACACACTCAACACTCTTTTTTTGCATAACAGATGTCCACAGATCATAAGTTGCAGTCCATCTCTTAATCATTAGATGATGCATTCTTAATGTATGTGGGGGAGTTTGAGTTGTTTAATGTCTTTGGAAGAAGATACATAGGCAGAGAACAAAATTAATCGGCAGGGACTTCACTGTGCACAGAATCCTCTTCAGAAGATATGAATTGAGTATGAAACATTACATGTTCACGTATTAAAAGGGCAGTAGTGGTCGACCGATATATCGCCAAGGCCAATATATCGGCTGATATTTGACATTTGCTTATTATCACCATCGACCGATATGTTTTTCTGTTTGGCCAACGTGTCGGAAGTGGAACTTTTATTTGGACAGCCCTGAGAATGCCAGCGCCTGAGCACACTGTACTCCTATTCTCCTTCTTTAGATTAGGCCTACATTCTCTGTTTAACAGTTCTGTCTTATAAGTTATTATATTACACGTTATTATACGTATTATATGTTATTACTGTATGATATAAGTATTGTATTGTTTTTCCTTTTACGTTATTAGTAATGTTGACTAATAATAATTTAGATAAATAAGATAATTTCAGTTATCTGTTTTCCTCTCAACACACACTGGTCTTGGTCTTGACTTGGTGACTACAACCCTAATTATAAACAATTGAAAGGCAAACACTATAATACTTTCTCATCTACTGTCAGCATTCAGCAAATACACATTTATATAATTTAAACAAGTGCTTGAATATCTAATAAACTTTTAATTTCAAAAACATTGCAGACTTAGTCGAATCCAGCTGTCAGATCGTCTGAAGTGTGCATTTGTAAATGTGTACTCTGTGCGTGATGGTCGGCCCGTGCGAATCGGATCCGGACAGGAGAGTTTAGCTGTCACTTGAGACACATGATCGACAAACTTTAAATCCTTGATTTCAAACTGTTCTGCTATCTATCTTTCTATCCAGTTGGCCACTATATCCTATTCATGCCATGTTCACTGTGTGCTGTGTGTAAAATTAAGTGTTCCCTTGTCTTCCTTTGAATATATGATGTGAAATCCTTTAAATATGATTTCCAGTGTGCACAAACTTATTTTATTTCAGTTTTTTTTTACAGATTTAATGTTTTATTCATTTTCAAATTATTTATTTCCAATTTAGTAAATATTAAGTAAAATAAATATAAATTTAGTTTGAGCAAGTGTTATGCATGTGATTTATATCGGACATCTGCTCTCTATATCAGCATTAGCCATCAAATAAATAGATATCAACCGATCACTAAAGGGCAGTGCTTAAGATAGAAGAGAATTACAATTTCCAGAATCCTCATTCTAAATTTTGTATTACGCCTGTTCTAAAAGAGAAAATTTTTCCCATTTGTCAGAAAGTGCCACTATAGATACAAATACTAGTATTTTCAAATTTCCATTCAATGTTGGCTAAAATCTAATCATTGAAATGCATTTGGAAGTGTTTGTAATTAAACTCTTCATCTTACAGTAACAGTCTCACCCCATGTAATATGACGTGAGCGTGAAGATGGATTGTCACCGATGGCCATCTGATTTCATATGACATGATTTTGTCTCAATGAGGTGTCGCTAAAGCAATAAAAAAGTCTGATTTCATGTGTTCTTAGAAATCTATCAATAAGAGTAATACAACCCACTCTCTATATGTTCAGTGTTCAAAAACAATACTTAAAATATATGCGTGATTAATAAAAAAATAAAAATGACCACGAACCATGCGCTGTAACTTTAATTCAGTCTGTGCAGCACAGCAAAAAGGAAGTAGCATTTGCTGAAGCGAATTCCGACAAAACACCAAATGTCTTTTTCTCCCCCTACAGGCTGCTTCGAATGTTGCATCAAGTGTCTGGGCGGTGTCCCCTATGCCTCTTTGGTTGCCACCATCTTGTGCTTTTCGGGTGTGGCTCTGTTCTGCGGCTGTGGGCATGTGGCACTTACGGGCACTGTGACCATGGTAGAAAACCACTTTTCACGCATCACCTCCGACCATGCTACCCTCATTGATGTGTAAGTGTGCTCGTATAAATGGCCATGATAATTCAAATACCACATATACAGTAACTCCCCAATGATAGCTGTGTTCATATATTTAGATTGCTACTGTGAAGTTATAATTATTACATTAGGGTATAAAGAGATGAAAGAAAGCTAATCTTGATCTTGTTTATCTGGTAACACTTTACAATAAGGTTCCATTTGTTATATTAGTTAACATAAACTAACAATTAAAAATACTTCTAAAGCATTTATTAATCGTAGTTAATGTTCATTTCAACATTTACTTATACTGTCACGGTGTGGGTTTTGTCTTGTCTGTCAAGTGATTCCCTGTTTGTCGTGTGATCCTGCCATGTGTCTTGTCATTTTGTTATTTGTTTGCTTATTGTCCACAGGTGTTCCTTGTCTTGTTGATTAGTCTCCCCAGGTGTCTCGGATTAACCACGCCCCCTTGTTATCTTGTTTAGCTTGTCTGCTTGTGTATTTATACCTCTGTGTTTCAGTTGTGGTTTGTCGGTTGTTCCTGTCTGATGTCCCTTGTTCCTGTCCTGCGCTCCATGTTCTGTCGTGTACCCTGGATTACCTGTTTGTTTTATTAAAGTAGTGCTGCATTTGGATTCTCTCTCCGTTTCGTCCTTGCCGCAACGTTACATATACATTATTAGAATCGAAAGTTGTATCTGTTAATATTATTTAATGGACCTGAGCTACCATGATCTTTCAATGAACAATTGTTTTTCTAAACTTTTACTTGAACAAAGATTAAAAAATGCTGTCAAAAATGTATTGCTTATTCTTAGTTCATGTTAGATAGCCTGTCTGTCAGTGTTCCGGTAGCGGGACACTTTGTGTTCTTTTTATTGCCTTTTTTTCCCCATGTCATGTATTTTAGTAATCATCATGAATTAGATATCATCTGAAAGCTTAAATACTTTCATCCTGTAAAAAACGTTTTGAAATTGGACATTGCTTTACCATGGAAATGGTATTTTAAATCCTTTTAGCGGACAACATTTTTGTGATATCAACTTCAAATTTGGAATACAACTTTGGTTAGACATATGACTTTGAGTCCAAATTATTTTGTAAAATGTATATTTTGTATAAAATTAAAACTGTTTAGTTCAGTACATTTGCTTAAAAGTATATTTTATAGCCTTTTTACACTTTTTGCTTTAACTTCTACAAGAATCTGCTGAGTGTCTTATTTAAAAAGAGACCAACCTTAGGTCTGTGCGTTAACTAGCACAACCTTATTATAAAGTGTTATAATTTATCATCTTCTACCTGTTTGAATTCATGTCCATATGTAAGAACGTCTCGGTTACATATGGTAACCCTCGTTCCCTGAGGGAGGGAACGGAGACGTAGGTCATGACTGACCAATAGGAATCTCGCTAGAGAGGCCAATCTACTTCGCGTGAAACTAAAACAAGCCAATACACATTGGCGTGCAATCATTTGCATCAGCTGCGCGCCCTCGTTAGCGCGGGTATAAACGAGCAGCTGGTGCGATTGCACACTAGCTTTTTGCTGAGGAGCCAAGCCTGAGAAAGCTGGCCCCCCGGCGGGCGGCAGCGGATGTGGCGACGGGACCTACGTCTCCGTTCCCTCCCTCAGGGAACGAGGGTTACCATATGTAACCGAGACGTTCCCTATCGGTCAGTCACTACAACGTAGGTCATGACTGACCAATAGGAATCCCTACCAAAGCGCCACAGCCGCTGCACCCCATCCAGCGCCCCCGTGCAAGCCTCTACACCTTCTTGCCTGGAAGGACGATAGGCGGAGGCTTACACAGAGTGAGTCTGACACTGTTGTTCCGTGGTAACCCATACAGTGAGATATTGGATAACACTGGGAAAGCGTGCCCTTTCTGTTTAGGAAGGAACGCTGCGGAAGCCACTTCTTCAAAGAGTTATGTGGAAATGCATATGGACTAGCCCGAAGGCTGTACTGCATATGAAATAATGGGTGACTTAGCCCAAGAGAAAGACACAGGCTTCCGATAGGAGCAGCCGTGGAAATATACACATATGGGATCCCCGTAGGGTCACACATATGGAACCCAGCCCAGATCCGGTTCTCAAGGATTCAGCGGATAAGGGCCTGGCGCCGGGCGCTCCGCCAAGTCCGGGCCGAGGGGTTTTGGAGGACTCGACAGGTTTTACTCTGGAGCAATAAGGGTGCACAGTAGGGTGCAGCAAGCCGACAGAGCCAGACCTCTCAGTGCTTCTACCCGTCTAGGGTGAGAACACGGGAGGAGACCGGCTCTACACGTAGGCTATAGTATCTAGCGAACGTGTTAGGTGTCGCCCAGCCCGCAGCTCTACAGATATCTGTTAGCGAGGAGCCACGTGCCAGTCCTCTCGTGGAGTGTGCATGCAACCTGAGCGGGCAGGGCACGCCTTGTGCTTGGTAAGCCAAGGCGATGGCATCCACTATCCAGTGGGCCATCCTCTGCTTGGAGACAGCCTTTCCCTTCTGCTGGCCTCCGTAACAGACAAAGAGCTGGTCTGAGGTCCTGACGCTTTGAGTTCTGTCCACGTACATACGCAGAGCGCGAACGGGACAGAGCAAAGCCAGGGCTGGGTCTGCCTCCTCCAAAGGCAGCGCTTGCAGGTTCACTACCTGGTCTTTGAAAGGAGTGGTAGGAACCTTGGGCACATAGCCGGGCCGGGGTCTTAGTACCACGTGGCTGTCACCCGGCCCGAACTCTAGGCACGATTCGTCGACCGAAATGCGTGCAGGTCTCCTACCCTCTTGACAGAGGCCAGTGCAACCAGCAGCAAAGTCTTCATGGAAAGAAGCTTTAAGTCTACTGACTGCAGAGGCTCAAAGGGAACATCCTGAAGTGCTCGAAGCACCAGGGAAAGATCCCAAGAGGGTATGGAGGGGGGTCGAGGAGGATTTAATCGTCTCGCCCCCCTAAGAAACCTGACGACCAGGTCGTGCTTTCCAACTGCTTTGCCATCTATGTGGTCGTGATAAGCTGAAATAGCGGCAGCATGTACTTTGAGGGTGGAGGGAGACAGTCTACGCTCCAACCCCTGCTGCAAGAAGGAAAGCACAGACCCTATCGGACATCTTCGGGGGTCTTCTCGGCGAGAAGAACACCACTCGACGAACAGGTTCCACTTCAGGGCGTAAACACGTCTCGTGGACGGCGCCCGTGCTGAAGTGATGGTGTTAAGTACCTCAGGGGGTAAGTCACCTAAAACCTCCGCGTCCCGTCCAGGGACCAGACATGGAGTTTCCAGAGGTCTGGACGCGGGTGCCATAGGGTGCCCCGTCTCTGAGTCAGAAGGTCCTTCCTCAGAGGAATGGGCCAGGGAGGGACTGTCACGAGGAGTATGAGTTCTGGGAACCAAGTCCGGGTGGGCCAATAGGGAGC
The DNA here is from genome assembly GCA_026230005.1 of Gila orcuttii. Taxonomy (NCBI): domain Eukaryota; kingdom Metazoa; phylum Chordata; class Actinopteri; order Cypriniformes; family Leuciscidae; genus Gila; species Gila orcuttii. The sequence goes on from JAPDVR010000002.1 coordinate 35,697,677, forward strand.
CACCAGAAGGACCTGCTCCTCGTCCTCCCTGACTTTGCACAGTGTCTGCGCAAGTAGGCTCACTGGGGGAAACGCATATTTGCGAAGGCCCCGGGGCCAGCTGTGAGCCAGTGCGTCCGTGCCGAGTGTTCCCTCGGTCAGGGAGTAAAACAGCTGGCAGTGGGATGTCTCTGAGGAGGCAAACAGGTCTACCTGAGCCTCCCCAAACTCTCTCCAGATCAGCTGAACCGCCTGGGGGTGGAGTCGCCACTCTCCCGGAAGCACAGCTCGTGATAGCTCGTCGGCCACATGGTTGAGCACGCCGGGGACATACATGGCTCGAAGCGACCTCAGATGCTTCTGACTCCAGAGGAGGAGATGGCGGGCGAGTTGCGACATGCGACGGGAGCGTAGACCACCTTGTCGGTTGATGTACGCAACGGTCGCCGTGTTGTCCGTACGGACCAGCACGTCCCTGCCCTGTAGCGGCCTTTTCAAGCGGCTCAGAGCGAGATTTACTGCCAGCAACTCGAGGCAATTGATGTGCCAATGCAGTTGGGGGTCCGTCCACACCCCTGACACTGCATGCCCGTTGTACGTGGCACCCCAGCCGGTGGCAGAGGCATCTGTGAATACCACAGCATGCCTGGACACCTGTTCCAAGGGGACTCCTGCCCGCAGGAACAAGGGGTCTGACCACGGGCTGAAGGTCTGGCGGCACGCCGGTGTGATTGCCACCCGGTGAGTGCCGTGATGCCACGCCCATCTCGGGACTCGGCCGTGAAGCCAGTGCTGAAGCGGTCTCATATGAAGTAGGCCGAGCGGGGTTACCGCTGCTGCCGCTGCCATATGCCCCAGGAGCCTCTGAAAGAATTTCAGTGGGACCGCTGTCCTGCCTTTGAACGTGTTCAAGCAGTTCAGCACCGACTGAGCACGCTGCTCTGTGAGGCGCGCTGTCTGGGTGACCAAATCCAACTCCATACCGAGATAAGAGATCCTCTGCACAGGGGAGAGTTTGCTCTTTTCCCAGTTGACCTGAAGACCCAACTGGCTGAGGTGCCTGAGCACTAGGTCCCTGTGTTCGCATAGCTGATCTCGAGAGTGTGCTAGTATGAGCCAGTCGTCGAGATAGTTGAGGATGCGAACCCCCTGTTCTCTCATGGGAACAAGGGCCCCCTCCGTGACTTTCGTGAAGACACGTGGGGACAGGGACAGCCCGAAGGGTAGGACCTTGTACTGATATGCTCGACCCTCGAACGCAAAGCGCAGGAATGGCCTGTGTCGAGGAAGAATCGAGACATGAAAGTACGCGTCCTTCAGGTCGATCGCTGCAAACCAATCTTGGGGACGGATGCATTCGAAAATGCGTCTCTGCGTGAGCATTTTGAACGGTAGCTTGTGGAGGCTCCAATTCAAAACTCGCAGATCCAAGATCGGTCGCAACCCACCACCTTTCTTGGGTACAATGAAGTAGGGACTGTAGTGCCCTGACCTCATATCGGCTGGAGGGACCGGCTCTATCGCATCCTTCGCCAGTAGGACTGCGATCTCCGCACGCAAGACATGGGCATCGGCTGCTCTCACTGTAGTGGAGTGGATGGCCCGAAACTTAGGGGGACGCCGGGCGAACTGAATCGCATAGCCGAGCCTGATGGTTCGAATGAGCCAGCGAGACGGACTGGGGAGCGCTAACCAGGGTCGCAGAGACCGTACAAGCGGGACCAAAGGGACCGTAGGCGTACCCGGAGTGGGGCAGCGAGGTGGAACACAGGGACGCGGCTCGGGGGGCTCTCTCTGGGAGGCGGCCCGTAGCGGGGTCTGAGTGTGCTGTGCAGCACTTACCTGATTCCACGGGGCAGGAGGTGCGGGAGGCGGCTCAGTGGCGTTCTCAGACCGTACACAGCTGCCGGCTGGCGAAAGAAGAGGCGGATGAGAGTGGTGAGGATTCCAACCCCCCACTGCTCTCCGGGTCTTCTTCGGACCCAGAGATGATAGAAACTGCTCTTTTATTGAGAATTTGGGTACCGCTGGTTTTAAGGCCAGCGGCGGAACACAAACAAAATGAAACAAAGGATTTACCACCCGGCCCTCTTCCGGGGGAGGGAGCGATGCAGTCATCGTCTCCTGGAGAGCAGTCCCTTCCATCTCCGGGTCGCCCGTCCTAGGGCCGCTTACCCTTGGCTTTGCCGCCCCTCTTGGCGGGGGCCTGGACGGGCGGGGCGCCCTGCCTGCGACTGGCTCCACGGCGCCGTTTAGATGGAGGCTGCTGCTGCGGCGCGGGAGCAGGGGCAGACGCAGGAGGACGCCCACGGCGACGAGCAGACCGAGGAGCCGCGGGCGGTGGGGTGGAGGCAGCAGCTGACCGCCGCGGCAGGATGTGTCTGATGGCCTCAGTCTGCTTCTGTACAGCCGAGAACTGCTGGGCGAAGTTCTCGACCGCGTCGCCAAAGAGGCCGGTCTGGGACACGGGGGAGTTAAGGAACCTGATCTTGTCGGTCTCCCGCATGTCAGCCAGACACAGCCAGAGATGGCGTTCCTGGACCACAAGTGTGGACATCGCACGACCCACTGACCGCGCAGTGACCTTCGTCGCACGAAGCGCGAGGTCAGTTGCGGCACGAAGTTCTTGGAGAACTTGTGGATCATGACCACCCTCGTGCAGGTCCTTCAGTGCCTTGGCCTGATGAACCTGCAACAACGCCATAGCGTGCATGGCAGAGGCAGCTTCCCCACAGGCCTTGTAAGCTTTGCCGGTCAGGTCCGACGAGTACTTACAGGCCCGGGAAGGAAGACACGGTTCTCCACGCCAAGTGGAGTTAGGGCACAGTTGCATAGCAACGGCCCGTTCCACTGGCGGGATACGCGTGTATCCCTTAGCTGCCCCGCCATCAAGGGTGGTGAGGGAGGAGGAGCCACTGAGACGGTTTCTGGCAGTAAAAGGTGCCGTCCACGTCCCTGTGAGCTCCTCATGCACCTCCGGGAAGAAAGGCACTGGGGTGGGTTGCTGAGAACCAGCGCGCGCCACCCCGAGATACCAATCGTCCAACCTCGAGGGCTCGGGACACGGTGGAGGGTTCCACACGAGCCCGATCCTGTTGGCGGCCCGGGAAAGCATGGCCATCATCTCCGGGTCCGACTCGGGCACTGCTGGCACACCCGAAGGAGGCAGCGGCTCTGAGCCGTCGTCCGCGGAGAGGTCTGACCCACCCTCCGATGCAGCGATCGACATCTGGTCGTCGCAGGGAGCGCCGAACGAAACGACTGGTACACATCTCGAGGATGGTCCAGAACGTTCCGTTGGCAGCTCAACTGGTTGCGGAGCATGAGAGGAGTGAGGGTTCCTAGGGGGTTGGTTCCCCGAAGGAAGCGCGCTCACTGTAATCCTCAGGTCACCCGTGTCACTGCCCGTAGCAACCCGCGAAGGGGTGTTGGAACGAGGTGCAGGCACGGGGACTCCGCCCCTTTGCAGGAACAAGAGTCTCGACCTCAGCTCCGAGATGGTCATCTTCCCACAATGGGTACATGACTCATCCACGAACGCTGCCTGTGCGTGTTCGAGGCCCAGACACACAAGGCAGCGATCGTGACCATCCTGCGACCCCAGGTAACGACCGCATCCAGAAACACACAGATAGAACGTCATCTTGAAAAAGACGCGAACTATCTGTGTAAGCTCTTTTAGGAACTACTCTCACTGGTGCTGAAACACACAGGGGAACAGTCACAGCGATCACAGATGGGAATGTGCACCCGTCTGTGCGCTGAATCTCTCGTTGGTCTTACCAGCTGTTATAACAGCCTTTGAGCGCTCGAAGCGCACCTTACCAGCTGTTAAAACAGCTCTTTCTTTTTGCTCAGTTTAAACAAAAAACAAGAAAAAGAAAGAGAGAGAGAGAGAGAGAGACTGCTCGCGCTGTCGTGTTGTCACGCCCGCACCGGGAACGAGAGGTTCAGAGAGGCTCGTAACAGTAGTTTTCAACTGAAGCAGAGGCATCGAAGTGTTTGGCTCCGAAGCAAAAAGCTAGTGTGCAATCGCACCAGCTGCTCGTTTATACCCGCGCTAACGAGGGCGCGCAGCTGATGCAAATGATTGCACGCCAATGTGTATTGGCTTGTTTTAGTTTCACGCGAAGTAGATTGGCCTCTCTAGCGAGATTCCTATTGGTCAGTCATGACCTACGTTGTAGTGACTGACCGATAGGGAACACAGTGACATGCTCAAGAGTGAGTATGTGGTGAGAAATGACCTCTAGAGTGCCAGCAAATAACTGGCTGTACTTTCTGTACCATCATGTCATCTTGAGCTTTACTGGGAGCAAATGGCCTTTGATTTCCTGTGTACATACACAGTGTCAGTGTGCAGTATACACAGTACCTAAAATCTGCCAAGAGTTCATGTGCAGCCCCCACACCAAAATACAATTAATCATAGCCACAATTGTTTACAGAGCAGGAACTCTGGCAAATGTGATTTTAAATAAACCATGCCTTTATGTTTATCATTCTATCTAAACTGGTCTGTTTTCATGTATGTGAGTTAGAACTAAGGACTTGAAATTGAATAATCTCAGTTTCTCCATATAAATATTTGACAATTTTGAGGGATTGTTGCCCACCTCTCACATTAACACATTCAATATAGATAAATGTTTCCTTTGTTATGAAGGGTTCAGATTTTGCAGTACATCATCTATGGAATCGCCTGCTTCTTCTTCCTGTATGGCATCATCCTGTTGGCTGAGGGCTTCTACACCACCAGTGCTGTCAAAGAGATGCACAGCGAGTTCAAGACGACTGTGTGTGGACGCTGCATCAGTGCCATGGTAATGCCAGCACGCACATACAAGCATGGACATACAAAACAAGGCACAGTAGAAAAACATGCCTCTACCTACATTTCTGCAAAACTCCAAAGACGTACCCATACATACAATTGAGTTTCAGTTTCCAGCGTTCCTTGGAGAATACTATGTTTTTTTTTTGTTTTTTTTATTTTTTTTGTTTTTTTTAGTTAACATACCAGATACAAATCAAAGCTCACTGAACTATATACAAACAGATGCCATGAAAACTCTCCACATATAAGAGTATATATATATATATAAAAAAAAAATAAAAAATAAAAATATATAATAATAACAATAATAATATATATATAAATAAGGAATTACAGAGAGAGTGAGATGTAGGATGTCAAAATCTTAGTTCTTCTAACAGAATGTTTGCAATTTTTGTCCAGCTCTGAATAGTATTGTCATTTGCGCCATGAGAATACTATGTTTTGACCTCAAAACACTTTTGCCATAGTGCATGATTTGTAAACTAATACATTTTGATGTTTGCATAACATAACCAGCCCCACTTGATAGAGCATTAACCTTTTAGTGCCACTCACCAGACAATTAATTTCCGAACTGCTGTGATATAGACCCAACCAATGAAATACAAGCCTGCCAGATTCACATCATCAGTTTCAGATAAAACTGAATGCACTTTTAGCGGCAATCATTAGACCTTTCACTTTGTGAAATGTGTCATGAAACGTGCAAGAAGCAACTTAATAACATTTTGCGGAAATGTCGCCACAGGCAAGGTTTCCCAATGAGCGTGGGTTGGCAAATATGCTTTCCATAAACATATACGAGCTCGTTCAAATACATTTACCCCCTCCATAAACATTAAACTCTTGTGGACAGATCTGGCACGATCAGTGCAGTGTACCCGAATTCCTATAATTGCTGCAGATGTAGGATTCATCTTTAAAGCCTTCAGGCCATGTATGGATGTGTCTTTGTATCTATGTGTACTCTTGTGATGTTTTTTAAAGCTGGGAATCATGTGTGTATGTTCACATGAGTGATTGTGATAATCTAGTGGCGACAGATCCAAGGTGATTCAGCGGTAAATAGGTCATCATTCTGGGTCACATTCATGCTGTATACACTGTAGGAATTAAACAGGATCAAAACTATGAGATTATTCTAGTCATTATGATATTAGATATATGGATATTGAGTGGATATTTAGCATGGGAGTCTAACTGCAACAACCTAAACAAGACTTCTCTTTTTTCTTTTTTGAAGTTTGTGTTCCTCACCTACATTCTGGGATTGGGATGGCTAGGCATCTTTGGCTTCTCTGCGGTGCCTGTTTTCCTCTTTTATAACATATGGACCACATGTGGTGCCATGAAGTCCCCTATTGCCAACCTCACCTCTGTGGACAACATCTGTGTCGATGTGCGGCAGTATGGTAAAAAAAAAAAAAAAAAAAACTTAAGATTGAATCTCATGATACTTGGTTATATTTATTTGCAAAATCAACATCAATTTACAATGTAAGAAGTAAGTGATTTTAATAGAATGTTAACTAGTGTACACTTCCTTTTACAAATACAATCAGCCATTTCCTTCCCTGGCATTTACTGAAAGCCCTACCAGTGGCAAACTATATAACCATTCATTCCATTTAATAATATGTAATTATTCAAGTGTATTGCTTTGGAATTCTTTATAACTTTTAGATGAATGAATGTAATACATCTAATCATTTTCAGGAATCATCCCATGGAACGCTAGCCCTGGTAAAGCCTGTGGGTCCACACTTAGCGACATCTGCAATACTAGTGAGGTAAAGATTTACCTCATTTGTCCCTGAAGTTCATCACATATGTACTGGAAGGAATTTATTTACCCTGTGAAACCCTGTGACATGAAATAATAGTCAGAAAAGTTGTTTACATTTTTTTAACTGTTTACATAATAAATTAAGGGAAAAAAATGCAGTTGCTGTTATTTATAGGCTATGGCCAAAAAATAAGATGAAATTCTTATTGCCTGTAATGTAAATGAATGAGATTTTTATAAAAGTATAGCAGACTACTGACATAAAATGCACGTAAATATCAGTTGCCACTATATCTCTTAGAGCTGCACGATTCATCATTAAAAACATCATGATCTCATTCCTAAATGATTCGCCTGTCTCTATTAAAGGGTTAGTTCACTTAAGAATTAAAATGTCCTTATAATTTATTCACCCCCACGTCATTCAAGATATTCATGTCTTTCTTTCTTCAGTCGAAAATAAATTAAGGTTTCTGAGGAAAACATTCCAGGATTTTTATCCATTTTTCTTTTCAACCACACAGTTTTATTTCTGTGTTATAAATATTCATATTATCACAAAAGTACTAGAATAAAAGATTATAGTTTGGATATAAACACTAATGTCTACGGAAGTGATAAAAATAGAGCAAATCACCTTTTGAAAGTAACTTGACGCTTCAGCAATTGTATAGATTACATTGTTCCAGGACAAAACAAATGTATTTGTCATTGAATCATTAATTCAAGAGATTTGTTCAAAAACTCTGAAAACGTACGCGGTTACCTAATGTAACCTTGGTTCTCTCTAGAAGAGGGAACGAGTATTGCGTAAGTTGCTTATGCTACGGGTAAAGTCATCTTTTCTCGCGATATGAAGCCAAAAATTATCCTTAATTTTGTATTTATTGTCAACGCAGTGCAGGAGCTAGCAGACCTAGAGCAGGCTATCTAGCGTGCTCATTGCTTCGCGCCCTCTACGCGTCACAGCCCACCAGAATGGGTGTGGCTTAGCGTACAAAGGTACGGCTCGGAGGCTGCTTCCCTGGTTTTCATCGACTGAAGCGAAAGTCGCTCGTGGCGCGAGCACGGCAGGTTACGCAATAGGTTACATTAGGTAACCGAGTACGTTCTCTTACGAGAGGTTCTCTCGTATTGCGTAAGTTGCTTACCCTACGGGAACCCCTTGTCAACGCCGTGCGCGCCAAGCATCCACTTCATGAATCCCAGGGAATCCCGGGGAACATAGATAAGTGGGAATCAGGCGGCCAGCAACACGGGCCAGCACATGTACATAAGCACCCATAGGGAATACAGAGCGGCGTTGCCGGTCTATATAAAGCATATCAACCCATATAGTGCAGCTCAACCAGGAGAGCTAAAGTCACGTGAGAGTAGTCTGCGCACGAACAGATCTGGGCAGAACATACACCCCACTCATACTGACAGAAGTCTAGCCTGCAAGGCGGGAACTTCCAGGTTATAAAACCTAACAAATGTGGATGGAGAGGCCCAGCCCGCCGCCTCACAAATGTCATGAATGGAAATCCCGCTGTACCAGGCCCACGACGAGGCCACGCCTCTAGTGGAATGAGCCCTGATGCCCAAAGGGCATTGCAGACCTTTAGACGCATAAGCAGTTGCTATAGCGTCCACTATCCATCTGGACAGACTCTGTTTCGAGGCGGTGAGACCCTTAGTGCGCCCACCAAATGGAACAAAGAGCTGCTCCGAGCGCCTGAAAGGGGCGGAGCGCGTAATGTAAACCCTCAGCGCCCTGACAGGGCAGAGGAGATTAACATCGCTCTCACTATCGGATGCTGGCAGAGCTGATAGAGAAATGACCTGCGCTCTGAGGGGAGTGCCAATCACCTTAGGGACATAGCCATGTCTTAGCTTGAGGATGACTTTAGAGTCATTTGGTCCAAACTCAAGACACGCAGTGCTAACATATAGCGCGTGTAAATCCCCCACACGTTTGACTGATGACAGAGCTGTCAGAAAAACGGTTTTGAGCGAGAGGTACTTTAGATCCACGGAATCTAGTGGGTCAAAGGGGTATGCTTTCAGGGCCTCTAGGACCAAAGAAAGATCCCACATAGGAACCGACGGGGGTCGCGGGGGATTCATCCTCCTGGCTCCTCTAAGGAAGCGTACAAGCTCGTTCCTTCCTATTGACTGGCCACGCGTCGACTCCGCAAACGCTGCAACGGCCGCCACATATACTTTAAGCGTGGAGGGGGACCTGCCCTTATCCAACAGCTCTTGAAGGAAGCCAAGCAACCATGAGACCCCACACGTTCGTGGGTCCAGATTTCTGTCGGCACACCATTTGGAGAACACTGACCGTTTAGACGCTTAGAGCCATCTTGTAGAGGGAGCTCTAGACTGCGTGATCGTGTTCATAACCCCTTCTGGCAGGACAACGGGTATCCGTTGATTAATCATACTTGCAGAGACCAGCGCTCTGGATGGGGATGCCGGATGGGGATGCCAGATTGAGCCGCGGGCTTGAGAGAGGAGATCTCTCCTCACCGGAATCGGCCAAGGGGCTGTGCGTGACAGCCGCGTCAGCTCCGGGAACCAGATTTGGTTCTCTCATCGCGGGGCTATAAGGAGCACCGAGTGGCGCGTTTCCCTGACTCTCTTGATTACCTGTGGCAATAGTGAGACCGGAGGAAAAGCATAAAGTGGGCGGCTGGGCCAGATTTGGGCCAGCGCGTCCTCGTTCTTTGAAAAGAACATTGGGCAGTAAGCGTTGTCTTTTGACGCAAAAAAGGTCGACTTCCGCTTTGCCGAAAAGGCGCCATAGCAACTGGACTGTCTGGGGGTGCAGGGACCATTCCCTTGGGGGAACGTTGTCCCTGGACAGTCTGTCTGAGCCGTCGTTCAGGTGGCCTGGCACATGCGCAGCTCCCAGCGAGCGCAGTAATTGCTGAGACCATACGAGGAGGCGTTCTGTCAGATCGCAGAGATTCCTGGATCTGACACCGCCCTGACGGTTCACGTAGGACACCACAGACATGTTGTCCGTGCGGACTAGAACGTGGTGGTCTCGTGTGAACGGGAGGAAGCGCTTCAGCGCGTTCTCGACCGCTATCATCTCCAGACAGTTTATATGAAGGCGTTACTCTCGGTCTGACCACAGGCCAAAGACCGGTCTGCCCTCAAAGAGAGCGCCCCAACCTAAGTTGGAGGTGTCCGTCGAGATGACCTTTCGGTATGAGACAGCTCCCATCGTCACCCCCCGCTGGTACCAGACGGCCGCTAACCAGGGCTGCAGAGCTGAAACGCAACTCTGAGTCACTCTGATTTGTCTGCAGCCGGAAGCCCAAGCCCGGTGAGGCACCCGAGCCATCAACCAGCGTTGTAGCGGGCGCATGCGCAGTAGGCCCAGCTGAAGCACTGCTGCAGCTAATTCTATACAGCCCAGCATTCTCTGAAATGTTTTCAGAGAAGCGACGCTGCCCTTCTGGAAAGATGCGGCCAGGTGTCGAACACGGCGCGCGCACTGTGTCGATAAACGAGCCGTCATAGCCACAGAGTCCAGTAGCCCCAGAATGGAAACTGACTGACTGGGCAGTAATGAGCTCTTGGTCCAGTTGACCGTGAGACCCAGACTTTCCCGATGACTGAGGAACACTGTTCTGTGAGATAAGAGTTCTATCTCTGACTGTGCCAGAATCAGCCAATTGTCCAAATAGTTCAGAATCCGCATGCCCTGATTTCTCAAGGGGGCGAGAGCCGCGTCCATGCACTTTGTAAATGTACGGGGTGCTAAAGACAGGCCGAACGGGAGGACGGTGTATTGATATACCTGACCATTGAAGGCGAATCTCAAGAATGGCCTGTGACGGGGTATTATCTGAATCTGAAAGTAGGCGTCTTTCAGATCGAGAGAGATAAACCAGTCCCTCGGGCGAATTTACTTGAGAATTTGTCTGGTCGTGAGCATTTTGAACGCTCTTCTCATGAGAGCTTTGTTCAAATATATCAGATCTAAGATAGATCTGAGAGCTCCGTCCTTCTTGGGTACGAGAAAATAACGGCTGTAAAAGCCTGACTCGCTCAGAGAAGGAGGTACCGGTTCTATGGCCCCTTTGCACAGCAGTTTCGCTATTTCTGCGCGGAGTAGATGTGCTACTTCCACTTTCACTTCCGTCGCAGTCCGTGCTCGAAAGCGCGGGGGACGGCGAGCAAACTGTAGCGAATATCCCTGTCTTATTGTGCTCAGCACCCATTCTGATACCCCCGGAATAGCTTCCCATGCTTTTACATGTACAGCTAGGGGCAGAATGGACTTCGGGTTCCGATCGCCGCACTTCGTGGGCTCGGGAAACTGAACCGGAGGTGTGGGCGCGGCGTGCGCGTCCTCGGTGCTTGAATGCGGCGGCTCGCTGACAGCGATGGCTGGCTGTTTCACGTGTGACGTCCCGATTGCTTTGAACGGGGAACGTTTTGTGATAACTTTGTGATGCGCGAGTAGCGCCGGGGGCTAATTGTTTATTGGTAAGCGTGAGCGCTCGTGAGCGGGCACATAACTTACATTCATAGCTAGGGCAGAATGGCCTCCGGGTTCTGATCGCCGCACTACGTGGGCTCGAAAAACTGAACCGGAGGTATGGGCATGGTGCTTGAATACGGCGGCTCGCTGACAGCGATGGCTGGCTGTTTCACATGTGACGTACTGATTGCTTCGAACAGGGAACATTTCGTGATAACTTTGTGATGCGCGAGCAGCGCCGGGGGCGAATTGTTTATTAGTAAGGGTGAGCGCTCGTGAGCGGGTTTGTAACTTACACTCATAGCCATGGGCAGAATGGCCTCCGGGTTCCGATCGCCACACTTCGTGGGCTCGGAAAACTGAACCGGAGGTATGGGCGCGGTGCGCGCGCCCTCGGTGCTTGAATACGGCGGCTCGCTGACAGCGATGGCTGGCTGTTTCACATGTAACGTCCCAATTGCTTTGAACGGGGAACGTTTTGAGATAACTTTGTCATGCGCGAGCAGCGCCGGGCGTTTATTAGTAAGCGTGAGCGCTCGTGAGCAGGCACGTAACTTACATTCATAGCTATGGGCAGAATGGCCTCCGGGTTCCGATCACCACACTTTGTGGGCTTGAAAAACTGAACCGGAGGTATGGACGTGACGCGCCCTCTGTGCTTGAATACGGCGGCTCGCTGACAGCGATGGCTGGCTGTTTCACATGTGACGTCCCGATTGCTTTGAACGGGGAATGTTTTGAGATAACTTTGTGATGCGCGAGCAGCGCCGGCCGTTTATTAGTAAGCGTGAGCGCTCATGAGCGCTGTAAATTACGCTGTAAGTTACGTGCCGTAACTTACATTCGTAACCTGACCGATATGAGGCTCTTTTGGGCGTGTGACAGAGCGGGCAGAGACAGGCGTGGGCACAGAGTTGTGGGCACATTTCGTACATCTAACACTCGAGCGGCATTTACCAGCTTTATGAGAGTGGGCTCTGTGAGTGTGAGAGACACGGGGGGTATCGTGCTTGCGTGTAGGGGTGAACACTGAGATGTGGGCACATTTTCTACACTTAGGGCACCAACGGCGTGAGCCGGATAACCAGACGTTATACTTTTGAGATTTGTCTGGGTTGCCGTAGAAACGGCGGTTGTGTGCAGGTGAGCGGGTTGCATTACCGGCTCGTTGGCTGCTGAATACACGCTGCAGTAGCCTTTTCTAAGGGAACTGACAGGGCGAGATATTTCAATGGTGGTCCGGCCGCGGCGAGACTCAACCGTCTTTTCCTCCTTGCTGCCGTTAGGAGGACTTCGCATGCTCGGGTTTCAGCGTGATCTTGGGTCGAGGTCCCCGCTGGGGAGGCGACTTGTGATGGCTGGATGAGCGCGATCTAGGGCGGCCGCCATGTCGTCGCTGCGAAGACGGAGGCTGAGCTGGACGCTGGCTAACCCTTCGTGGTTGCTGGAGCGTCGCTCCTTAAATCTGTGATGGCAGCTGGATCCGGGCCTTTCTCGTCCCCTTCTCGGCAGCGCCGTCCACTTGGGAGAGCGTCGAGGAGAGATGTGAGTGGAGTCTCGCGGAGAATGGTGCATTCCACGATTTAGAAAGCTCCGTGTGGAGCTCCGGCAGAAAAGGCCAGGATAGAGCAGCTGTCATCTGCGGCATCTCCTTCCGCCTCCGGTGTCTGTGAACAGCGCTTCTTCTTGCGCGGTCCAGCAGAGGGCAAAGTGACAGCTTCGGCGTTGAACACCTCGAGTCGAGCCCGCAGGGTCGACATCGGGAGTTCTTCGCAGTGGACGCAGCCTCCCGACGAAGAGCGAGGGCTGCGTCGTCTGGGCCCAGGCAGAGAGCGCAGATCACGTGGCGGTCTCCGGCACTGGGTGGGGCTCGGCACGAGCCACAGGAAGTGCGAGGCATTTTTATAAAAACGCCTCGCGCTCTTTTAGGAAAATGTGTGTGTCACGGCGGCGAACACGCACAGCAGAGCAAAAGAGCAAAAGGATACTGTCGCCGGATAGCGTAGAAGGCACGGATGGCTGAAGGCGGCGAAGTCGACCGGCTTCCTCAGATGCTTTCCTCTGCTTGCTGGTCGCTGGTTTCAACGGCGGCGGCTTCTCTCAGGATCCAGCGATGCATAGAGCTTCGCTGAAGAGATGAAAATCAGGGAAGCAGCCTCCGAGCCGTACCTTTATACGCTAAGCCACACCCATTCTGGCGGGCTGTGATGCGTAGAGGGCGCGAAGTCACACAAGGCTCAGTGGTAGGCTGCTGCAGTAGCCGCAGGGCAGCCAATGAGCAAGCTAGATAGCCTGCTCTAGGTCTGCTAGCTGCTGCACTGCATTGACAATAAATACAATATTAGGAATAATTTTTGGTTTCATATCTCGAGAAAAGATTACTTTACCCGTAGCGTAAGCAACTTACGCAATACGAGAGAACCTCTCGTAAGAGAACTCTGATGTTCAGTAATGAAACAAGTGAAGTATTTATGAGTGAGTCATTGAATCATTCATTCAAACTACAAATTACATTTTTTTTTAAATAATTCATTCAGATTAATTAAACATTCTAAATAGACGGCAACAATTAACATTTTGTCAGAACCTCTAGTGAATTACATGGTATTTTGTTTAATTGTCTGTTCAGAAGAATCGTGATCTCTGTTTGAAACAAAAACATTGTGATTCTCAATTTATCCAGAATTGTGCAGCTCTAATATCTCCCAGTAATACGTCTTAGATGATATTTAAATGCTTAGTTTTAAGATCAAAGCTCTGTCATTTTTATTGTGGGGCAAAAACATAATACAATTATCAGGTCTGGGAATCGAACAGTGTGGACCCAATTGGCAGATAATCACAAGAGCCAGGTTTAGAAGGAAAAACAGGTAGTCTTTACTTAGTTTTCTTTCCTGAGCACAAACAAAGGATCCAGCATAAGTGCTGGGTTGAGCAAGATACAAATCCACACTGGATGATGCAGGCAAAAGAGTCCAATAATATTAAACAAAGATTACCAGTGAAGCTGGTCAAAAGGTCTGAGCAAAAGTCTTCCAGGTTAGACAAAATGGGAAAACACAAAAGCATAGGCTAGGCTAGAAAACTTCAAGACTGAGCAAAGATACAAGCAAATGCAAGCCTTTAAATATACACCTGTTAACACACTAACTAGCTAGGCACAGGTGATTTCATTGAACCAATAATGAGCAGTGGATTAGGAGGAAGATGTGGAAGGTCTTGTGCTCTTAGTCTCCCTCTGCTGGACAGACCGTGGTGTGACAGCCCCCCCCCCCCCTTTACGGCCGGCTCCTGACGGCCCAGGACGGTCAGGATGCAAGCGGTGGAACGTCTTGATCAGGTCTGGGTCTAAGATTTGTCGTGCTGGCACCCAGGTACGTTCCTCAGGCCCATAACCTTGCCAGTCGATAAGGTAGTGAAAGCCACGGCCAGGGCGTCTTGAATCAAGTAACATTTTTACTGTGTACGTGGGACCCTCTTCTATAATACGACTGGGGGGGGGGGTTCTGGAGGAGACAAAGGAGAGGTTAATACGGGTTTCAAATGAGAGACATGAAAAGTAGGTCTCACTCTTAAAGATCTCGGTAGGGCAAGCTGGTATGTAACAGGGTTGGCCCGTCTGGTGATCTTGAACGGGCCAACAAATCTTGGGGCAAGTTTCTTGGACTCAACTTTTAATGGCACGTCCTTAGCTGAGAGCCAGACTCTTTGTCCGATTCTGAAGTGTGGAGTTGCCCTCCTTCTCTTGTCCGCATACCTCTTGTAGCAGGTTGAAGCACTCCTCAAGGCTACGTGAGCCCTTTTCCATGTCCTTCTGCAGCACTCGACAAATCTCTTAGCATTAGGGACTCCAACCTCTATCTCTTGGCTGACGAACAATGGTGGCTCGAACCCGAATTGACACTTAAATGGAGATAGACCAGTGGAGGAACTGCGTAAGGTGTTGTGTGCCAGCTCTGGAAGTAGAATGGCTGATGGGACGTGAAGCAGCGGAGATATTTCTCCAACTCCTGATTTATCCGTTCTGTTTGGCCGTTTGACTGAGGGTGGAAACCTGAGGACAGACTGACAGAAGAGCCAAACAGAGACCAGAATGCTTTCCAGTAATGAGACATAAACTGGGGACCTCGATCAGAAACAATGTCCACTGGAATTCCATGGATTCTTACCACATTCTGAAGAATAAGGTCAGCAGTCTCTTTGGCAGAAGGGAGTTTCGGTAATGGAATGAAGTGTGCGGACTTAGAGAAGCGGTCCACCACCACATGTACACTAGTGTTACCTTCAGATGCTGGTAAACCAGTGATAAAATCCATGGAGATGTGAGACCAGGGACGTTGTGGGATAGGCAAGGGATGTAGAAGGCCAGCAGGGCGCTGATTAGAGGATTTCTGTTGAGCACAGACTGGGCAGGCTTGTACAAAAGATCGGACCACTCGTGTCATCTCTGGCCACCAGAAGCGTCTCTGAATAAAATCCAATGTCCTCTCAGTTCCTGAATGTCCAGCCAGGGCAGAAGCATGACCCCACTGGAGGACTTCGGACCTTACTTCCTTGGGCACAAACAAGCATCCTGCAGGGACTTCATCAGGAATGTTTACACCCCGTAGAGCCTCACGCACTGTGTCCTCGATAGATCAACGAACCAGTGCAAGAATGCAGTCTCTGGGGATGATGAACTCTGGAGAACGGTCTCCCTGGGAACAATCATACTGGCGTGACAAGGCATCAGCCTTAACATTCTTGGATCCAGGTCTATAAGTGATGACGAAATTAAAACGTGTGAAAAAGAGAGCCCACCTGGCCTGCCAGGGGTTAAGGCGCTTTGCCTGCTGTAGGTAGGACAGGTTTTTGTGATCTGTCCACACAATAAAAGGATGCTTAGCCCCCTCCAGCCAGTGGTGCCACTCTTCCAGTGCAAGTTTCACAGCAAGGAGCTCTCGATTGCCCACATCATAGTTTCTCTCAGCTGGCGACAGGCGTCTGGAAAAGAAAGAACACGGATGGACTCTGTTTTCTGAGATAGGCCTTTGGGAGAGCACTGCCCCAACTCCCTCTTCTGAAGCATCCACCTCCACGATAAATGGCAGTTCAGGGTCTGGGTGTGCCAGGATTGGGGCAGAAGAAAATAGTCCCTTTAACCTGTCGAACGCCTGCTCAGCCTCAGCAGTCCAGTGGATACGAGTGGGTGATCCCTTAGTAAGAGTGGAGATGGGTGCTGCAATAGTGCTGAAATTGCGAATAAACTTCCTATAGAAATTGGCAAAACCAAGAAATCTTTGTACCTGCTTTAGTGATTTGGGCTGGGGCCAGTTGGTGATGGCGGATACCTTCGTTGGTTCCATCTGGATGCCTTCTTGTGAGACAAAATAGCCTAGGAATGAGACTTGGGGCACATGGAACTCACATTTTTCAAGTTTTACGAAAAGGTGATTCTCAAGAAGCTTCCTCAGCACCTGTTGGACATGGTGAATGTGTTCCTGTAGAGAGTCTGAGAAAATCAGTATGTCGTCTAGATAGACAAACACAAAATGGTTCAACATCTCCCTCAAGACGTCATTGATAAAGGCTTGAAAAACTGCTGGGGCATTAGCTAACCCAAAAGGCATGACTTGATATTCCCAGTAGCCAGTTGGGGTACTGAAGGCTGTCTTCCATTCGTCTCCCTCCTTTATGCGTACCAAGTTGTAAGCACTTCGCAGATCCAACTTTGAAAAGATCTTAGCTTTCTGGAGTAGTTCAAACGCCGAGGACATTAGTGGGAGAGGGTAACGATTCTTAACGGTCACTTTGAGCCCACGATAGTCTATACAGGGCCTAAGACTACCGTCTTTCTTAGGGACAAAAAAGAAACCAGCACTAGCTGGTGAAGATGACGGGCGAATAAAACCAGTACTCAAAGCATCCTGGATATATTCGTTCATGGCCTTAGTCTCTGGGGCAGAGAGGGAATATAGGTGACCTCTAGGAGGGAGTGCGCCCGGAAGAAGGTCAATAGCACAATCATATGGTCTATGAGGGGGTAGCTTAGTAGCACGTTGTTTGCTAAACACTTCTCTCAAGTCATAGTAATCAGGGGGCATGAGTGTTAGATCTTGTGGCTTATTCAAGGAACTGGCACTCACCTCCTCAATAGCCGCCAGAATTTCTTTACTCCCGACCACAGTGGACGCAGGAGAGGTACAAGAATCCACGCACGCAGAGCCCCAACGGAGGAGGGTTCCAGAGGTCCAGGAGAATTGAGGGTCGTGAAGCCGTAGCCAGGGGTAACCTAGAATAAGGGGTTCTCTGGAAGACTTAATCAGAAAAAAAAATTTTTTCATGATGGTTACAATCAATGGTCAAGTATAAAGGAACTGTTTTGAACTTGATTATTCCAGATCCTATTGGTCTGCCATCTAGGGCTTCAACCTTCCAGAACGAAGAGCAAGTCTTGTAAGGGATACACATTTTCTTTGTGTATCCAAATTAATGTCCATAAAGTTATCTGCTGCACCTGAATCCACAAATGCTTTCAAAGTCACTGTCTTCTCCCTGGTGTCCCCCCAAGTAAGCGTAGCTGGCAGCAGTAAACGGGAGTGAGGAGCGTCAAACTGAGCAGTTCCACTCGCTAAGGTCCCCACTCCCCTTAGCGAGATTTGGCTTTTAAAGCTAACTCGGGGCACGAAGAGCGCAAGTGGTTAGAGCCACCACAATAGAAACACAGACCTTCTCTCATGCGTCTCTCTCTCTCTCCTTAGGAGAAATGCGGGCCCTACCAAGCTGCATAGGCTCTTCCTCCGTCTGTGGAGTAGAATAGGAAACTTCTGGGGCATTGGGGGGGATGATAACATGGGCATGTCTCGGGTAGTGCTGTGTTCTCTTCTTTCACGAATACGGTTATCCATTCGAACAGCCAAAGTTATGAGTTCCTCCAGACTTGTACCCCAATCTCTACTGGCTAATTCATCCTTAACCCCTTCAGAAAGGCCACAATAGAAGGTTGAAATGAGCGCCTCTGAATCCCACTTACTCTCAGAAGCCAAAGTACGGAAATCAATCGCGAAGTCAGCCACAGATTGTTGCCCCTGACGTAGGTCTAGTAGTCTCCTTGCTGCCTCACGGCCACTGACTGGATGGTCAAACACTTGTTGAATAGTCTCTGCGAACAATTTTAGATCAAAGCAGATGGGGGACTGTTGTCTCCAGAGGGTTGAGGCCCAATCCAGTGCACGATCACTCAACAAGGAGATAATCTTAGTCAATGCAATCTTAGTCCTCTCAGAAGCAAAGGTGGCTGGTTGGAGTTCGAAGATGAGTGACACTTGAGTCAGGAAGCCCTTGCAGGCACCAGGCCTCCCACCGTAGCGCTGTGGGGTTGGAATCTTTGGTTCTTGGGACATTGGTGCAGTTAATGGTGGGGTTTCTGGCGCTGGTAGTACCACAGGTTCTCGAGGCAAGCATGGTTGTATTTGTCGCAGCGAGTCCCCAATCTGGTTCACAACGTTTGTCAGTCTCTGGAGCTGTTTCTCATGTGATCCAAGCAAAGCACCCTGTTTGCTGATGGCTCCGTGAATCTGTTCAGTATCTGCCAGGTCCATATCTTGTATGGCTCAGTCTTGCTGTCAGGTCTGGGAATCGAACAGTGTGGACCCAATTGGCAGATAATCACAAGAGGCAGGTTTAGAAGGAAAAACAGGTAGTCTTTACTTAGTTTTCTTTCCTGAGCACAAACAAAGGATCCAGCATAAGTGCTGGGTTGAGCAAGATACAAATCCACACTGGATGATGCAGGCAAAAGAGTCCAATAATATTAAACAAAGATTACCAGTGAAGCTGGTCAAAAGGTCTGAGCAAAAGTCTTCCAGGTTAGACAAAATGGGAAAACACAAAAGCATAGGCTAGGCTAGAAAACTTCAAGACTAAGCAAAGATACAAGCAAATGCAAGCTTTTAAATATACACCTGTTAACACACTAACTAGCTAGGCACAGGTGATTTTATTGAACCAATAATGAGCAGTGGATTAGGAGGAAGATGTGGAAGGTCTTGTGCTCTCAGTCTCCCTCTGCTGGACAGACCGTGGTATGACAACAATACAACAATGTTTAAGAGATGTAAAACTTATATATGTACACGAATGTACATTCATTAGAATGTTGTATCATTTGATACAGTATACATTTTTAACATGAAGTTGTTATTATTATTATTATTACATTTACTTCATAAAAATCATTGAAGTTTTCACAGCAAAAAGAGACTATAAAGTAGGATTCATAGTAAAAGCCTGACATTTGTGTGCTGCCTTAAGGAATGTTTCTTTTTTAAAGAAAAAGGTAAATTTCTCAGGCTATGTAATTTTATTTTAAATGAGTAATATCACATTTTGTGCGGCTAGGTCTGTAGTCTTGTGTTAGTTATGTTTTTTCATAGTAATGCTAGTAATGGATTTCATAACATTTTATTGCAGTTCTATCTGTCCTACCATCTTTATATTGTTGCCTGTGCTGGAGCTGGTGCCACTGTGATCGCGCTGGTAAGATTTCATGTTAAATGTTCATTTAATTGTTTTCTTAAGTAACTTGTTTATATCAAGAATAATAGTTGAAAATGGTCTAAAATTGCTTTGTAAAGAATTGCGTTGATGTGTAGAGAAAATGGTACAATATAGTGCCACGGTACTATTTTGCAATATTCTGTCATCAGTTCAGGATCTTTAGGCACAGATTGACCTATCCGTACTTTTATGGGGAAGTGGTGCAATTTCTGTTGTAAAGTTGCTACTGTACATCTAAAACAATGTTTGGTCTCACCCACTGGTTTGTCTCTCTTCCATTCAGCTCATCTATGTGATGGCCACAACGTATAACTTTGCTGTGTTGAAGTTTAAGAGCCACAACCACAGTCACACCGCTAAATTTTGAGCTTTTTGTACGAGGGCAACTGCAAAGTCTGTGAAAGTTGTTCTTAAAGATAGAGAGAAAAAGAGATAGAGTGTAAAAGAGGTCAGGAAAAAGGTAAGGTAGAGAATAAATAGAGAATTGTTAATTCTAATTGCATTGGAATTATTGTATAGACAATGTAGTTCATATTAATGTTATTGTCTAATGTTTCTGTACTAGTTTGACAAAGTGTGATCTTTTGACAAAACAAGGACAATACATTTCACTCACTTAATGTTTTCCATACATTTTTACCTGTGTTAATCTAGGACCAAATTCATCAAATACAATCCAGAATAATTTATCTTATTTACAGTTAATGAGAAAATTACATTTAAGTAGGCTTAGTGAGAATGTAACTATTCTGTCAGTCCAACAACACCTACTGGACAGGATTAAAACTAGAAAAAAACATAGTATTTTGTGATTATTTTGTGATAATTATGTTTATCACAAAATACTGATAACACATAAGTGATAATTATGTCTCCATTGGATTATATTCGCCCTGAGGCACCAGTAGTCCATAATTCAGATAGAAAAGACAAGGCAAGTACGGTAGATGAGAAGAGCATAGTTATTGCCGCTATGAAAGCTAATATGAATGTTGTGTTAATGCTCAAAAATGAAACTTTTACTTATGCTACATGTACCTGTGAACGGTGTGACTGTACTTTTTAACTCCTCATGTGATGTTTTGCATTCATGGAAATTACTAAAAAATAGCAATCTTTCAGAGCCTTTATTGTAACATCCAACTACTACTTACTTTAGTATTCTGTTTATTATAGAATTAAAACAGTATATATATTCTGTACCTTTTGTATCATTCTCAAACCAGTATAGTTCCTGTTTTCTGAAAGAAGAAATAAACAATTGTTAAGAAGTTAATTTCTTTTTATTTGATAGACCAGCTCATCTTTTTTTTTTTTTTTTACCTTTCTTTGGATACCACCAGTAGTTTTTGCATCATCTTTTATTTGCTAAAGCTAACATGAAATAATAACATTTATTATTTCAATAATAATAGTTCATGTGATGCTGGATACACTGAAAAAAGTTAAATGACTGTCATTTATTTAAAGTGCATTTCAATATTGGTCTAATCGAAAATCATGGTTTCTGGGTTTAAACCCGTTTTGTTCAGTTTGTCTAAAAGCAAATAACACGGTCCATAAAACAATTAAAAGACCCAATTTTGTTTAAATAGTATTTACGTGTACTGATGTGAAGAAAACATACCGTGTAGCTTTACTGACTGCTGAAATTGTTGTGGGTTTTATTAGTTTTTTCAGGTGCAAAACAGAAAATATGAAGCATATTTTAAAAAGACATAATAGTAAACTAAATTAAACATGAACTAACAAATTGTTTTTAGTTTCATCTCAAGTGAAAATTTTACTTTCATATTATAAGTGAATTTAGCTTTTTTATGGTGAAATTAAGATGTAAAAAGCCACATTTAAACTCCGATTTAAACTCCCAGGCCATCTTATTCTTTAATGACAACGATTCAGCTTTGTCTATTAAATCTTTGACAAGTATGATCACAGCGAAACATTTAAATCTGCGTTGACGCTGTTGCTGACCCAGAGAGAACAGCTGTCATGTATAGGTATGAAACAGCTTCACAGTCTTTTCAAATACACAATATCATTATTTGTTACAATAATGCAAATTATCACAATTATTACATAATTACACAAGTAACATAAAAAAAAAAATGTATGTCATTGAATCAGAATTAAAGAGATTTGTTCAAAAACGCTGATTCATCCAGCAATGTGTAAAAATCCACTGAAGGCAAGTTGTACAGAGAACCCAAATGCAGTTTATCTATCCATTAAACAACATGGCGTGGCATGAAGCAGAAGCATAAAACAAACACCATGACATGACGCTTACCAACAGAAATTAAATTGAAACAAGACTTGACAAGGATACATGGCAAACATGAGGGCTTAAATACACAGACTAATGACAAGGGACACCTGTGAACAATGAACAGACGATTAACCAATGACAAGACACATGGCAGGATCACATGACAAACAGGGAATCACATGACAGACATGGAACATGACATGAACAAACCAAAACGTGACAGAGACAAGGCAAATCGTGACACAATGAAACAAGTGAAGTCTTTCTGAGTTAGTCATTGAATCATTCATTTTTTAAACAGATTTAAAAAAACATTTTTATTAATAATAATTAAATATTTGTATGCTGCAATTAACGTTTTGTCAGAACCTCTAGTACATAACATGCTATTTTGTTTAGTTGCCTATTCAGAATTATGGGAGGATCATGATCTCTCTTTAAAAATAAAAAAATTAAAAATAGATTTTCAATTTATCCAGAATCATGCAGCTCTAATATTACATAAAAAATGAAGGTTTGAACCAAACCATAAATATAATTTGAGAAAAAATATATAAATTTGGCTGTAACTTCAATGGGTGAAGTGGCTGCAATAAAGTGCATGACAGAGCATACAACAAAAACATTCTTTAATAATAATCCAACAAGAGATTTCAGGAGTGTAGTATAACAACCACATAAAGACGTAAATGAGACCGAACAAAGGACTGAATGACTTGAAGGCTTAAATAGACTGAGTAATCGAAGGAAAATTAGGAACTATGGAAACTAAAAAACACAGGGAACCAGCACAGGGAAAACAGAACTAAAACACAATGAAACAAAACAGACACAGACCTACACATTACAGTGACACAATTAAAATATTTTTTTCTCAGTGTATTCTGATCAACTAATATTGATTTCTGTGTGATGCAGCTGTAATAATTCACTGAGATGAAGTTACTTAATAGGTTCTTAGGGCAACCAATTAATACTGTCTTAACCCTTATAGCTGGCTTTGGCTAACTAACCCACTCATGACTAATCCTTCCCTCCACCTGTTTCTTCCTCTGTCTTTCTCCCTCTCCATCTCTTTGTCTATTTTGTTTGTCTTCTTTCCCATCTCTACTGTTCACAGATTCACTACCTGATGATCCTGGCAGCAAACTGGGCTTACCTAAAGGGAGCATGTCAGCAGACTCATGACTACCAGGACATCAAGACCAGGGATGATCAAGAATTGCAGGATGTGCAGTCACGCTCCAAGGAGGGTCTAAACTCATACTCATAAACAGTTCTCTCTGCTCTGCTCGGTTCTACCCCACCTCTACCTAACCTGCTCTCTAGACCACACCAAAAACACCTATACACAAACACATAGCCGCTGCAATGAGTTGCCACTTTCAGATGGAACATTGCACAAACTAACACTGCTAAGCGGTGCGCTATCCTGACTATACATCATAACAGTGGTATAAGTTTGGCTATAATCATGATGAAACGCGTTCAGGCAAGTTGTTTAACATCTGTAACAAATGATAAGTGGAATCATCCATGATACAGTTAATAGTGATATGATGTGTTTTGCTCATCCACTTCATGGTATAAAAAACTACTGGTATAAAAGTGTGTGTATACTAGTATTGTACTGTCATTTTGCATTGATCATTTTTTTAATTGGTAGAAAGTGTATGTTCAAGTGTAGAGTCATGGTTATAACTGGGTTATATTTTAAATTATGATGCATGGTCTTGGTGAAACGCTGCTTATATGATAGATTGTCTGCACTAACTCCTCACAAACATTTAACAGGAACTTCCTTTTTGGTGTTTTATACATATATATAAATGCGTAAAAGTGAATTACTCTTTTATTATTATTATTATTATTGTTATTATTAGTATGGGTGCCAGGTTGTGTATTGAAAATGTCTGTTTATTTAGAATCTTTCTCTGGGCTCTCTCTATCTTAGATATCTGAATTCACCTCTTTTTCCAACTCTCTTACTTTTTTTTCTTTTTTGAGGGTTGGGGGAATAATGCCGGTTCTTGACAAATTGCACTAATCTTGTAATAGAAAGCAGGTATATTAACACACACACAAACACACACACGCACGCACGCACGCACGCACACACGCACGCACACACTGACACACACACACACACACACACACACCAGTAAAAATATTTCTCTTTACAGGATATTTTCTCAAACCTGTCAGTCTTGGGTATTATCTAGTACTCAACCCTCAAATAATATCCAGAAAACAGTATCTGACTGATATATATCTGTGAGGCAGAACAATTTAGATGTCTTTGTTTTGTGAAAAAAATAAACAAAATTATTTCCTATTAATGTATAACAGAAACTGCCCTTATCAGCCATACAGGTTTAATACTTTCCTTCAGTTTCGTTGCTAAATCTAGGTATTTTTCAGTCTTCTAGAATTTGTTAATATGGCAAGATCAATGTTTACCATGAGATTTATGAAATGGTTGTGACTCCTCTGTGTGAGTTATTGCTATGTGGACGTGGAACTCTGAAAATAGTTTGAATTTACAGTCAAATAACACCGCCTTGTTTTTGCGGTGTATCTTTTTCCTAACTGGTTTCTCTCTCTTTCTATTACTACTTTTACAATATGACTCTCTTTTTATTGATCTCTTTTAACTGAAATAATTCTTCTCTGTAATGTCTCTGTAAATATAAGCATGTTAGTATTGTCCACTTATACAATTGTTTTACTACCAATTATATGCATTTCTTGCTGTATGTTAAATTCTGATAAAGCGAGCTTTCGGGAATAATCTATTAATGTCCATTATTTATTAATAGATACATTAATGTCCATTAATCTATTTACCCTGGTTTTGAAAAAGAAAAGGTGTGCCTGGATGTTCTATTGTTCCCTCATTATTGCATGAAGGAAAGATATTTCATTTTGTTTTGCAGTACTTTAAGTGATGTGTAGTCCATTGTTCTAATGAACTACAATATACAGTGTCCTCCCCCCAAAACAATTCACTGTATCTTGATGGAAATTGTAGTCTTAGATGTTTCATAGTCAATTTTATTTGAAGTCAGATGTTTTATGAATCCTGTATAGTGATTTTTGTAACCTTCTATAGTAAAAAATTTTCTATGATCTATATGAACTGTTTTGTGTTATAAAAAAAAGCACCTGTGCAAAAGATAGAGGAGTACCTTCATATTTTTGCCATACTGTCTTATAACTTCACTGCATTGCAAGGTAACTATCATAATTTCTATTAAGTCCTTCTGCAGTTTGTGCATATAAAATGTGTATTTTGTCGTAATTGCGCCACCTGGTGAAGGAATGAGAACATTGTGCCCTTATTTTTATTATTAAAAATATCTCAACATTACCCTTAACTTTTCATAAAAAAAAAAATAAAAAAACATGGTAAAACACAAAAAACGACAATCTATAATCAAATACTTTTAATTCAGTAACAAAACAAATTGCAAACTCGGATGATGCAGGATCATTATGAGAATAATTTTGTGACAGAAATTATGCACAGATGTCTGGTCCATTTAAAAGGAAATTCACACCTAAATGTCTTGGAATGGTATAAGTTTTCACATTCAGGCATATTAAAAAAATTAATTGTTAGCCCATTCAATCTAAAAATGATAATTAATTAGGGCTGAGCACCTATGGTGTGAGGACCCTATTGGAATTGCTCAAATAAGACAAACCTGTGCTAAAGGCACTTAAAGTAACACAGCGTGTACATTACATAGTGCACATGGAAAATGAGATAAAAACACATTCTAGTGTTCATGAGTGTAATAGCTGATGTTTATTTCTCAACTGTAAACTGCATTATAATTCGCTGCCTGGAGGATCTCACTGATCCCGGTTTGGTTTACCAACATCGATAATTTAGACCACCTAAATCACACAGGTAATCCAGTGCTTTGAAGGGATGACAAAGGAATGTGAATCAAAGAGATTATTTTAAACTAAACAAGGCATGTAATTCTAAAAATCTCTTCATTTATGTTCATTGTTCAGAGTGTTTGAGATTATATAGCTCTGCTGTACCAAAGTAAGCATATTGCACACAAGAAGTTATTTCTGCCATCTGCCGTTTAGAGTTGAAGAGTATACATTTATTTGCTAGCACATAACAAGGAGTACTTCAGTTGTGTCCATTTCATTAAAAAGCATCAACAGCACGAGCCGTTAGAACGCGGCTTTCTGTGTATGTCGACGGTGTCTGTGGGCAGCAGATGTTCTGCGCGATCTTCAGATGAGAGCACACGCCTAACTGCTTCCTCAAAAGCAGCTGAGACATTAGTGGCATCTTTTGCGCTTGTTTCAAAGTAAGGATATCCACCATTCTCTTGACACCACCTTTGAGCTTCTTCCATTGACACCTGACGCTCCGTTACATCTACTTTATTTCCTAGAACAACAAAAGGAAATTTCTCTGGGTTCCTGACATCTGCATAGAATGCAAACTCTTTCGTCCAGTTGTTGAGGTTCAGGATACTTTGATTATCGTCCACGCTAAATGTAAGCAGACAGCAGTCAGAGCCACGATAAAAGGGCGTTCGGAGACTTCGGAACCGCTCCTGGCCTGCTGTGTCCCAGATCTGTAGGGTAACCATGTGACCGTCCACCTCCAGCTCCTTGTTAAGAAACTCCACACCGATTGTGTGGAATAGGTGTGAATCAAACTTGTTGGAGACGTAGCGGTTCATGAGGGATGACTTTCCCACGCCACCATCCCCCAGCAGAATCACCTTCAGCAAAGATGATTTGGTGGTCATTATCAAGAACTTTCATACAGTAGGTTACCTCACCTACAGCCCTAAAATGAAAATCAGAATTAGCAAGCTCTAAAAAAAAGCAACAACTTCTCACTTTGAATATAAGAAAATGTCACCTATTGAAGTTGACAGTCTGAATAGATCAGTTTTTGTTAAAGGTGGTAGTAGGCCAATAAAAAGCCAGTATAAATAGGATTTTTTATTTATTTATTTTTTTTGTGAGAGGTGAGGTATTTGTAGAGCTGGTTCTGCCTCATTTTCAGAGCAGACTTCTTGCCTAAATAGAAATACATTTGAATGCCAGTGTGACTTAAAATCAGCACAGCTCGACTCATAAATAATGGTATTTTTAATTTGAAGTTCTGATGAACCCTTTAGCCCAAGACATTGTTCGTCAAAAAATAAAGTTATTTTCGTAGGCTACTGTCTTGTGACAGGAGTGCATTCATCTGAGCCCCGGAAGCGCCGATCATGCGAGACAGATCTTCACGGATCGTCCTGACCTCATAACTTAGCCTAGTAGGCTATATGAAAAATAAATAGAAGAAACAAAAATCTAACTCATAATGCAAGGTTACATTCCCGTACTTTTGATAACAGAATCACATGAGTCTGAAAACGAACAAGTCTGAACTTTTTCAAGAACTGTAGCAAATAAATGCAGTGTAAAGCTAAACGAAAGGCAAGCCTGGGCTATTCGTGACGTGTTTTCATAATAATGTAAAAACCCCGACAGCGCTGCTTATGCATTTACAACTGAAAACCTCTCAGAATAGGTAGGCTACGACGTAGGTTCAAGAAGTCAAGCCCATTTTTACTCGATATCGAACTTAATCAATGGCAAACTGAAGGACTGTAACAAGCGACTGTTTTCTCGTCATAAATCAAATGATCAAAGGAAACGTAATAGTCTGGTAATAAAGACGTCGCTTTAGTGTAAAATAAACTGAAGTGGTGGCATTCCATTCAATCGCATGATCAAACCGGCAGATTGGGACGCTCTAAACAACGCCATCATTGCTTTAAATGTCCATTCAAATTCTACACATGGCATTTCGTACATTTAAAACATGTGTTGCGCGAGGAACTGACGGTTAGGATACATACCGTTGAGAATTCAGCAATGAGTGTCGAAGTGCTGTGTTAGCAGCGCCATTCCTTAAAGTAGAAGCAGCAACCTCCACTGTATGGAGCGTCTCAAGACATGGCGCCCCTAGGCTGGCCAAACAAGCTGCTGAAGCTCAAATGACCGAGTGCTCATTTATAAGACATTTAACATGAAATCAATTAATAAAACAACACGGAAGTGAATTGGTTTCATAACTGAGGACAGCCTGATAGGCTACAGTAAAAATAAATCCTTCAGTGTAAACTAAATATTCTCTTTGAAGTGCCTTGTTACTCTAATATTTGGTTGGCATAGGACATTAATTATTAACTGTATTTGATGGATGACAGCATTATCAGCGAGTCACTAACCAAATACTATCCCTGCTAGTTCTACAGCACACATTCTCTGATGTCACTTGATCACACAGCAATGTTAAATCAAGGCTATGTCATTACATCATCAAGCTTGGAGCTTTTGAGCTTATTAGAACTTGTGCAAGATGACATAATGTAATCTTAAAGACTACAATCAATGTTTGCCACATCATGGAATGTTGCGAAGAACAGCTTTACACATAGGCTACCTTGATAACAGTTTACCCTAAGTTAAATGTCTAACTTGTTTGAATCACAAAACCAAATAGAAAGTTTAAGATGAGGTTAAATCTTTAATTAGCTAGTTCTTAAAACATATCAAGAGTCAATTCCCGTAGCTGTAAAAAAAAAAGGGGGGAAAAAAGAAAAGGCCAACAACATATACAATAGGCTATAAAAAATATATAATTTCCATGTGAATCTTTCCACATTTAAGAAAATATTTAATTACAAATGTGTACATGCTTTAAACCAGAAAACAACAGTTAGACTAACAATGTTTTTAAGTGAGATATCTGACTGCTTTTTTTCTTCTTCTTTTTTTGACTGAAACGTTCAGCCTTTAGCCTTTGGACCATATCTTGGGTAGATTAACACGTCACATGCTCTCTGCATGCGGCACACTTTCTGTCACATGTTTGCTGAGCTTAGACCCAAGAACACATTTAGTTCATAGTGCATTCGTTGTGCTTCTCCTTTTTTCTTTTTTTTTCTGCGATCTGTTTCACATGCATTAATTTAGTTTAAGACTGTGGTCAAAGTCATTAGAGTAGCAAAGACCAAACTCCTGACCTGGAGATGATTGAGAGGGGAAGACAGGGTTACTTTCCCTAACAAAACATCATAAATATTACTCTAGAATGTTTTCAAACAAAATATATATTTATTTTACCTGCATAAACCTTCACTTTCAGATAAAAAAACTTACATTTCATGCAATGGTTCATCAACAGGTGTGTATATTCATGTTTATCAACTTAATTCAGTCCCAAAAGTGTGTGTGACATAAAAGGCTGAATATATTTTACATATAATCATTCTGTGGTCATTCTGTGTCAAATTAACCAAATTTCAGAAACTTACCCAGCTCAAATTTTTGATTTTGATAACATTTGAAGACTTAGAGCCAAATTGCAGGGTTGTAAAAATGACGCATCATTATTTTATTTTTTACACAAAGATTAGGCTAGTAGGGTTATTAGTAAAAATCTGTTTAATATCTCTTAATATCCTTTTATATTTTGTTTTTTACAAACTCTTCTTTTGGTATCCATATTTCCAAGGCCTATGGTTCAATTCCAAAGATATTGGTATCTCAATATGGCTCTAATTGTAAACTGGTAAATTGCTGCAGAACAAATAATGTTGAAAATGTATCTCGTTTTTCTATCAAAACAATTGTAAATAACATATCTGTTGTTTTTCCAAACTTTGTGTGCCTGTAACTCAAAAGGTATTAAAGATATCTCAATATGATTTTAGATTCTGGTAATTAAAAAAATATATATTTTGAAATCTTAAATTTCAAGGCTCTATCATGGTTCAATTCCCTTGATATGGAGATCTCAATGCAGGTAGGTAAAATTGTTTACCTATATTTAATGGTCGAAAACCAAATATGAGTCACTTTGCACACAGCTGATATTGCATTTAAAGGGGAATGTCAGAAGAATATTTAATGTTGAAACTAGAAATGTAACTTGTTTCCCTGTCAAAACTATTGCATAAAACATACCTGTCTTAGTGCCCGTCTACTGAAATGGTCAAGTTGAGGCACAGTAATTTGCTCTCAAAAGTGTATTTATATATGTATTTTTAAAGTGTATTAATTTTGTTCATTTTAATAGCTTCTGAAGCTGCCAACAGTTCAAATACGCAGTATCGTAACTACATGTCACCGCACTGACATCCCAATTTCTCTGTGATTGAACCATAAAGTACGGTGGCCGAGAGAGCTCAACGTGCTGCAACTGAAGAAAACACATGCAAATAGAAAAAAATGCATGCAAATAGAAAAAAACACAAGTAGAATTTTGAGCTGTAAGCACGTCCCAGCCGGGTTCGTCACTTATTTGGTTCCCCTGGAAACATTTCCGTTGTGGTCTGTGTTATTTGCAGCGCGTTTCTGTTTTTGGTTGTGTTGTGAACTTTTGCCGCGTGTTTCTGTATTTGGTTGTGTTTTGAGTATTTGGAGCACACGTGTGTTGTGAAACTGATGAAGATGTTTTCTTAATTTGCAGGTGTTTTTTTTCTATTTGCATGTGTTTTCTTCAGTTCAGTTCAGCTCTCTCGGCCACCATAATATAGGGTCATAAAAATTAAGATTCCAAAAAAAAAAGTTTCATATAGGAACAAGAATATGTTGGCATATGATGCAACAAAGATTGATGATGCAACCCCCCCCCCCCCCCCCCCCCCCAGTTAATATGCATCCATGACATTTAATATTTTGGCTTTCTTCTTCATTTATGTGTTTTTTATACCAGAATTTTTTTTTATTTGTCAAAATCAACTTTTCTTTAGCCAAGGACCTCTGGTTGAACTGACACGGAATGACCAAAAAAAATATTTTTAAGAAAAAAGTAACTAAAGCCAGTGTCAAAATGGACATGCACACAAGGTCTTATTTTGTTGTAATGGCTAATATCTCTTAATCTTTTCAAAAAATATTTTCCAAATCAAAACAGACCTGAATGCATTATGAGGATTCATTGCACCAAACTGAAAGCCACAAGAAAGTTAATCTGACTGAAAAATCTTTACTTGATTTAACTGTCCACTGAAAGCTCAAATAGTGCAGAATACTGCTATTCATCATTATTACAGTTATCAATACATATACACTTGCTCAAAGGCAAACCCAGTTGCTGTGGTACCACTGCTCTCCACAATTAGCACAGGTCATAAAAGTCATTGAATCATTATCTGCACTGCCACTATGTACCCACGAGGGCAAGAACAGCATCCCTCGTGAGATCTGTGTCACCCTGCAGTCCAAACTGCCGCAGCGCCTGCAGCGAACTTTACTGGTGGGTGTCCCTTCCACCACCTCTGGTAACTGATGCTCACTGATGCCCAAACTGGTGTAACCGTCCCTGAGATGTCGAAGTTCTGCCCCTGCCATTTCCTCTGCAGACATCTGGGCAAATGCCTCTGGAGTCAGGTGTCCTGACATAAGACCTTGGCGTAGATGAGGGTTCTTTGGGTTCTTTAGGTTGGCCACCTTGCTTCTGATGCAGGACTTGTACTTAAGCTGGTTTCTTCCATAAAGAGCATGAACATGTGCTTCAATGTCCTGAGCAAGGGCTTTGTGTTTCTCCATATGATCTGAGTCTAATTGCTGATATGGGGTAAGAGCCTGGAGAATCAGCAAGATACATTTGCATCTCAATGCCGTGGAGTCAGAGGAAGTGCTGGGCTGATTTGTGTTTTGAGGAACTGAGGTTATAAAATCTTCATCTCGGTCAGATCTATGTGACGCTATGGCTGGAGTGAATCTTTCTTCCTCATGTTGTAGCTGAACAGATTCTGCAGCGTCATTGGCTGGACAAGGCTTTTCAGAAGACAACATATCTGAGCACACACTACTGTCTTCACATTTGGCTTGTTTTACATCCTTTGTTACATCATGTTGCTCTGTGTTGCATGTACATGCTTGATTCTCATTCCCCCTTTCATTTAAGTGCTCAGATCCACTGGTAACAGAGGGAATTTCCAAACACTCCTCAACATTAGGCAGGTTATGTGTCTCTAGTTCCTTGTTCTCCCGTGGGTCATTGTTATTATTTTTCATCATAGGTGACAGCTTGTACAACTTCTTCCATTTTGAGAGCAAGCTCTTTGCTATTGTTTTAGCACTCACAATTGGACAGAAATTAAGTAGCTTATAAAGAACCTTCACAATTTCTGTAGTCTGAATCTGCTCTAAAGTGACAGGAATGTTATTCAGATCTGTCAGTAATGATACAATATCTTCATAGCTGCCATCATTGTGCAACTTTTCTATTTGTATAGCATAATGAATTATCTCTTTAGTATTCATGGTCTCTTATATATTGAACTAACAAGTAAGCAAGGGAAATTACTTAAAACTAGTGCAAAAGAAAAATGCAGGCTTCAACAGCGTTAGCCTACATGCACGCATTCGTTTATAAGAATAAACTGCTGCAAAATATGAATATAATAATCAATTTCTAAATCGTAGAGAAACACAAACCATTCACCTTCAACCAAACACGTATCTTCTTAGTAAAACATTCAGCAGTAAAAGCCTTTTAAAAGGGAGAATTCACACTCCTTCCGCCATGTCTGAAATAATCCAATAACATTGTACACAATCACATAGCAAATCCGTCCTATAGAGGGCGTAGTTCTTCTTCTTCTTCTTCTTCTTCTTCTTCTTCTTCTTCTATGGATTTATTGGCGGGTCGCATACCAACTTTAGGGTGCATACCGCCACCACCTGTGCTGGAGTGTGAAGGGATTTCAGTCTAGATGTACGTTAAAAGATGTCTATATCCTATTCCTAAAACCTTAAAAAAACTATGCTTAATGAATTTTAAAATTGACCTTACAATTTCCCCGGATCCTTGTTTTGTGTTTAATATGTTATTGGTTGTAAATTCTTTGCATCCCATTTCCTGTAACTTTCTTATTAACTCATTCCTTTCCTGTTCATACCTAGGACAAAATAACAACACATGCTCAACTGTTTAATTTACTTGGCATATTTCGCATAATCCTGTACCATGTTTCCCTATAATATGAAGTGTAGAATTAAGTTTAGTATGTCCCATCCTTAGTCTTGTTAAAACAACCTGATCGTCTCGATTTAAATTTTGTGTTAATATACTTTGACTTACAGTATTATGTATATTATAGAAATGTCTTCCTGTTTTACATTCATTCCAATTTCTTTGCCATTTCTGGTTGCAAGCTTTTTTAATGATACTTTTTCCTTCCATCCTACTTAATGCAACTGTAATAGTAGGGATGTTTAGTTTAAGTGACTCTTTAGCCATTTTATCAGATCTTTCATTTCCTGGTATATCAGCATGTGCAGGTACCCAAACAAATTGTATTATTGTTCCAGCTTGTCTTAATCTATACACAAAGTATTCAATATTTCTATATAGATATCATATCTAACTGTTTGATATGTTTGTAGGCTTATAAGTGATGCCATTGAATCTAAACATATCACAACTTTATTTGGCATCACTTCTTCCACCCAACTAAGAGCAATCTGAATTGCCACCAATTCTGCTGTATACACTGAAGTCCCATCTGTTAATCTCCCATATTTTTCTATTTTAAATT
This sequence comes from Gila orcuttii, assembly GCA_026230005.1. Classification (NCBI taxonomy): domain Eukaryota; kingdom Metazoa; phylum Chordata; class Actinopteri; order Cypriniformes; family Leuciscidae; genus Gila; species Gila orcuttii. The sequence continues at coordinate 35,731,163 of JAPDVR010000002.1, forward strand.
CTGGAACATAAAATGCTGACCCAGTACGACCTATCTCTGGATTTTAGGATATTGGAAGAAATGCATAATAAACTGTTCTGATATATTCAATTGTATAGCTCTTAATATCAATTTGTCCTTTTTTAACACTCTCATGAATTTGTAAATCAACTTCAGGTTGGCTAAAAAACCAGGGGGTATTGGAGAAATGGTAGTCGTTAATGAAAATAATATATTATTTAGCGACATTTCTGTAGCCCATTCCTTTGCATTCCATGCAAATCCTGTTCCTGTTAAGTTAATTGTTTCCCAACTCCCCTCAATTGTTGCTTTAGTAAAATGTTCCTGTTTATGCCCTAGTAAATTGATCCAACAGATCATTTTGAGAGGGCTTAGTTGCTCAACTTTTTTCAATATAACATTTTGCCATTTAAACTGCAGTCATGAAACACATTCAGTGGACACTTTTCCACAGTTTTTATTTTTCGTATAATTTCGTCGTATTTAAAAAAAAAAACTTTTTAAAGTATATTTTCATTTTTTAAATGTAGCTACATTTATAACACTATACTTATGTATTGTAGGCTACATTGGTATTAGATTACAAAGGTAGGCTAATTAAAAAAAACTCCTAGTGTAGCCTAGTGCTGCAAGGGAGTTTCTAAAACAAAGCTGAAGGTTTTTGATGGATTTCTCTTTCTCTTTTCTCACTACTCATCTTTCTACTTTTCTCATTATTTGTTTGGTTTGCCCCCTCTTTTGGAAAATTCTGTAAATGCTATGCTTTTATTTTTCTGAGGAGCAAATGGTAACAAAAAATCCTGTCTGCTGTAGACCTACCTCTCCCGTTCTTTAGCCTACTATAAAGTTAAAAGAAGATTACATTTAAAAACAAATGTGCTTGGGTCAACCTATCTATGTTTCTGATAAATGGCCTTTGTATAGGAATATATAACAAATCAATGAATGCATGACATTTCTCCGATGAAAGTCGGGCCTTTGATGCTGTTTGGACTGCTACTCTATTGGTTTATTCTCATTTCCGGAAGTTGTATAATGCCTGAGAGCATTTTATTAACCCCTTCAATGCCCCCCTCCCTAAGCAGATTATTGCTGAAGTGAAAACGATATGAAAAATATAAAGGTGTAAAAAAAGTTATAGAAGTTTATGTTTACTGTTAAGCAAATATACTGTACTAAACATTTAATATTTTATACAAAACATTGCTATAAAATCAAAGCCATATGTCTAACGGTGTGCCCCAAATTTGAAGTTGAAATCACAAAAATGGAAGCTCTTATGAGATTTTATTTAGGTGCTATACCAAGAATAGCCACCGGGTGTCATCTACATTCCACTGAATGTTTTTTTAATGTGTTCTCCTGTAACAAATTAATACATTTCTGTCACAACACTCTTCTATCACAAAACAGCTGTGTATCTCAGACCTTTCCAGCAATATGTGTTTTGTCAAGATTAGAACAAGTTTTGATTATAAAATAGTTAAAATAATTGTTCCAAAGCCCACTGGGGGAAAAAGCCATCTAAATACCTATTTTTTTTTTTTTTTTTTTTTTTTTTTACAGTATGCCTACAGTTTCCATGGTAATGCAATTTCCATTTTCATAACGATTTTCACATGATTTTGAGTTTTTAAGCTTTTGAATGATAGCCTATCTAATTTTGATGAATACTAAAATAGGCCTATTTGATACGGAAAAAAAGAAAATAAAAAATAACAGTTACTCTCATCCATGGTCCCACACCAGTATTTGTGTCTCATATGTATGAAATATATCTGGTTTAAGCTAGTCTAAAATGGTAATTTGCTACTCCAAGCTTATCATAAATAAATGGTGTTCCAAAAAATTCTCACCACCTTCGCCTGTCAAGTCAAGTCACCTTTATTTATATAGCACTTTTTACAATGCAGATTGTTTTAAAGTAGCTTTATAGATATAACAGGAAAAATAATGTTGTAATAATATTGTTAATTATAAAATTAAATGCCCCCTGTAGGCTATAATCAAGATGTAGGCTTAATGACTGCTTAGATCCGATGGAACAGCTACACAGAATTTTACTCTTTACAGGGTCATTTTCACCCCTTTTATTGAAATTAACAAACAAGATTTTAACTTGTGGCTCTGTCTAAACGGGATGTGGAATGCACTTCTTTTTACGCATTTTGTAAATATGTGTACGTTATAACTGCATGCTGCATCAAATCCATTCACCCTTATAACTGTTCTCTACGATATATATTTTCTTTGACACCATTCACCTTATATAAGATTGAGTGTATTCTTTTCACAAAATGGTCACAGGCCACCAAAAAAAGTAATGCGAACTCTCACAGGAGGTTTTGTGATATCCGGAATGGGTCAGAACTGGATGCTCACGTAATAGGATAGGACAGTCTTTTCGTTCATAGTCACAAATTATTCCTACAAAAGGTGTAACCTGAGAATACAAAGCTTTAAAACAAATAATTTAAAGTCTTTCAAACTTGTTTTCTTTGTTACTTCCCACCCAGTGTTCCTATCTATTTAGAATTTTGGGTGGGGCTGCACCAACTCCCAGGCATTCCAAATCTGCCTATAGAGAGGGAGAGTCTTCTTAAGTCTGAGGTTCCTTAACAAATTACAAAATAGGGTACCACTAAACTCAGCTTTGATTTCTAGAGACTGAATGGAAATTTACAGAGCTTTGTTCTGTTATTTAGTTCATATACCACAAGAGGGGGATCAAACCTTAGCTTTTGTCCATGGTTCTGTGTTCAGAATCAGAAGGAAATAAAATAAATACTGTCATTTCCTGCTTGCTCTCATGTGGTATTCCAGGCAGAGGTTGGTTTAAAAGTGATCTAGAACCAGATGTCTATAAACTAAATTCTATGCTGATATCAACAAAGCTGTTGTACATTCCACTACAAAGGGTAGCATGTATTGACACGCCTGCACTTGCAGAAGAACATATATTCGTACAGCTATGAAGTGGCATGACCTTTCCCCTTGAGTTACATTCTGCAGCAACGTTCAGAGAAAAGAGCACACCATTTATTTCCTGCAGATTATTTTAACACTGGTCTCATATCCTCCTGGGTCTAGCTATTTGGGTCTTTGGTGTACATTTCATTTATTTATTTATTTTATTTTAATAACCACAAATATTTATGAGTAATGTAAGAACACTGACATTTTGTTATTTATTCGGCTACAGTTTGTGTTGTGCACTGGCTAATTTACACTACTTTGGATTCTTCTTACGTTATCTATATCATTTTTTATTATTCCACTGTATTGTAAATAGCATCCATTCTATTCATCTTGTCTTGTCATTGTTCTAAATATGATGCCATAAACAAATTACGTGACCAATTACTAGTTTTGTATTACACAGTTTAGGTGTATTAAATGTCTCTGTCCCAAGACTATAAATGACTATAAGAGTGTGCTTACACATCTATGTGGTGGAAACAATGCTGTGGACTTTAATTTATCCCATAGTTAGCACTAGATTTTGTGCCTGATTAAGACCAGGGAAAATCCATTGTTGTAGTTGATGCTGTTAAGTGTGAGAACATGGATACCCCTCTAACCATTAGAATCACAGTCTCACAGATTACAACATCAATGTTCCACAGCCTCTTTTCCAAATGGCAAAACTGTTTATCAAATCAATGGTCACCAAAACTTTTTGGTTACCAACATTCTTCAAAATATTTTCCTTTTTTTTTCAAAGAAGAAAGGGCAACACTTCATTTTACAGTGTCCTTGTTACACATATTACATAGTAATACAATTAAATCATGCATAATTTGCCCAAACCCTAATCTTATAGTAAGTACATGTTGTTAATTAATATTACTCAGTCAGTAGGCTACTAATTTGTGTAATTACACTGTAACAAGAACATCTCAAAATAAAGTGTACCTGAAGAAATAAATGCATACAGGTTTGTAATGACATGAGGGTAAGTAAATGATGACAGAATTTTTATTTTTGGGTGAACTGTCCCTTTAAGTGAGAGCAAGACAGGGCCAGGCGGAAGACGATGAGGTTTAAAAATCTTCACAGGCAGACACAGAGAGACAGGATTCTGCTCCGTCAGGCAGACAGAGTGAGACAAGGTTAGACTCTCGCAGGCAGATAAAGTGAGACAGCGTAAGACTCTCCACAGTGGACGGAATGAGACAGTGTTACTCTCTGCAGGCGGAGGTGGGAGGGGGTGGGCTGAAGCCCTGCTGCTGTGAGCATGACCTTGAGTGAAAGAGAAAAAAAATACTTACTCAACTCATTGCTCAGGCTTTGTGCCCCCCATTGAATGACAATAGTTATAACTGTTGACTACTGTTAGCCTGATATTTGTACTCGTATGGTTTATAATACCATTCCCTGCCTCTATAAAGGTCTATCTCAAAGGTTGTCCATGCTTGTATCTGTACTGTTTATCCTGCAGAAAAACAAAACATCTGACAAAAACATAAACGCATTCTTCCAAATAAACATTCAGTCTAAACCCTCACCAAGGGAAGCCCCTGTTTGTTTTGACTGGAAAAAGTCTTGTTTAGGTTTGGGTTGACAGGGAATTGAGCAATCATGTCATTATTCTTGTCATTATTCAGCATGCTATCCATTATTTCTCTTTCAAGGCTATTTGTGGATTTTTATTTTGCTTACATCTTGTAAGGGGTATTGCATCCAAAATATACTAATTTTGGGGTTCTGTAATCTGTCGAATTATGCTATATTGTTTCATGTTTATTACATAAATGTGTAGGTGCATCGTTTATATATTAGGTTATTTATATAATAGAAAATGGTAATAGTTTAGATAGATAATAACATACATTGTAAACTGTGCAGACTGTGAGATGTGAGTTTCGAGCATACATAAGTACATGTGCTCCACCCAAAACAGTCTTCCACTAACAAAAAATGACAAAACACAGGGAGGATGGGATGTTTACTTTTCTGAAGCCAGGTTAATTACCTGGTAGTAAAACATGGTGATCAGGTGCACTGATTTATAGCAAAGTTCAGAAAAAGAGGCTGTATTTGCAGTGGTTCAGAAGAAAAGAATTTTGTCTATATCAGTCTCAATCGATATCTTTAAGGCCCTTTATTTATTCACTATGCAATAATATTTTTCATTAGTATAAGTGTCAAATCTTACATTCTTTCAGACACTTTGTCCTCTAAACGGGCGGATGTCTCCCCTCCTCCAGATTTCACAACAGTCTGCATGTCTCCTTTTCCCCTCCCTCGTCTGTATCTTGTCTGATCAGTGAGTTATTAGACATGTCAGAATTAGTTACTTCACTCTGTAAAATACGGAGAAAAGGAGAAAGATTAAAACAGAGAAAGACCAGCAAAGAGGGTGAGGAAAGAGTCTGATGAGTGTGTGTGAGAGATGAGAGGGACACAGTTTATTCAGATTTTTCTATTTGACTGATTTTCTCATAATCTATTTGTAAGAAAGTCTGTCAGTGAAAGGCAGGCATTCAGTCAGCATGTAAAATGACCTCTGATATGCAGGTCATTTATATATCTAAGGTAGTCAGTGCTGGATTTATGACCTGATCAGAAGTCTTCATGATTATTTTTAGTACATCTTTGTCATAGTGTCACAATAACATCCAGCACCAGTGTGAATTAAATAACATAACTTCTATTTATTGTTGTAATGCATTGTAGCAGCACTTCTATTCAAACACAAGAGGATTCATATTAGGCCGATTAAATAGGCCTACTGCTGGCTCCAGAGCTGTGGAGGAAGTAAGTTTTCCCACCTTCATAGTAAATGATTCCCTGTTGGTTTGACCTGCCTGGGTTTCTTTTTTATTTAATGGAGGTGGAGGATGGGAGGAAGAAAAAAAAGGAAAGAAACAAATAAGAAGAGGGAGAGATTATAGCATTTTGATCAAACACCTTGCATTTTCTCACACACAAATCCCTTGTAGGACATGCAGAATTACTGTAACTATACTTTTTGATAAATATATTTATAGGTTTATATTTCAGCTGATGTAGCAAGATGCTAGCCATATTTGGGAGTCTGGCAGAAATTAGGAAGGAAAGGGATGTGAGGTCAAATTCCACAAAAGGTTTTTATAAAGCCAATGCTGAATCATTAGAATACCAGCCATGACCTCTACTATGGTTTTTGAAAATATGTTAAAAAAAAATTGCTAGAAGGCTGTACAAGACACTTGTTGAGCTTGACTTGTGTAATGATTTGTGCATGAAATTTTTCACATTTAAATGAATGAGAAATAGGTCCCATTTTACACTGGCCTGGGACTATTTCTTAACCACTAGTGAAGCTTTAAAACTCATATCAGTGCTAAAACACAGTTTTGCCAATTGTATACATAAGCTTACACTTCCCTTTTCAAGAGAATATTGCAGAAGTGTACGACTCTCAGCAAACCTTGTGACTGAAGATACACTGACTCACTAGAAGAAGAACTCTTTTGGTACTGTGTATCTTTCTTCCTCTTCTGTTGCTTCAGCTTGCACTGTTACAGTACTGACACTATTTTGATGTCCACATGCAGTAACTCAATATTCAGAGGTTGTGGCAATAATATGTCCCTGTTCTGCCTGAAATCAGAGATTCTTTACAGGAACTAAATGAGACCAGCGTTGCCGTTTGAATGAAGACTGGGGTCTGTCTCAGTGAGGCGGGAAATGTTGTTGTTTTTTTCTTTAAAATGACATAATACTAATTTTAACACTCTGTGCGTAAGCTATTATTAGCATTGTGACACCAAAATGTTTTTGTCTATTTTATATTCCTTCCCAGTTGTTCAAATTTTCATTGAAGTTTTGTTTGAAAGGCATTTTAGTGTTGCTTTTTGGATAAATGTAAGAAAATTTATGAACATTGCGTATCTTGTCGTAGGCCTATGAAGATGAAAAACACAAATTCAGTGGTTTTGGTTGAGTCAGTGTAATTATCTGTTCTTTGAAAAACTTTAAATCTAATGACCAAACAACAAACATTATTGTGTATAGTTTTTCAGGGGCCTATAACTTAGAAACAACCATGATCTCACTTTGTAATCACAACCAAAACACATAACGTTACGTTTGTTGAGCTGCACAATAATGCAAAACTCACACATACACATACAAAATAGTTCCCACAAGTGCACTCTTGTGTCTGGTGTCCAGCTGTCACTTTGAAAAGGGACCTGTTATCAGCAGACTGAGTGAGTGAGGTTGATAAGACTGAATAGGGGATTTTCTTAAAAAAAAAAAAAAAAACTTTGTTTCTCACATCCTTATATAGCACTGATCTAGCAGTGTGGAAAAGACATCACTAATGTAGGGTCACTTTTTTTGGATATGCAGTTTATGAGCGCACAAAGCGGACCTCCCACAGACAAGAATCCAAAAATCCACTCTCCTACTTACACATCTCACAATTCAGCTAGCGCAGGGCCCCCAGCAGTATTGTTAAAGAGGCACAATAATGCTGAAAGAACGTTGAAAAGCTGAATCTCTTAAATGTGTGTTCTGTGTGTATAGCCCATCTGTTGCATACTTTGTTTTTGTCGGGATGGTGCCAAAAAGGGCTTTGCATTTTTGATAAAGACATTTATAGACATCTGCTCTCTTCAGTCAGATTTTTCTTGTTCACCTCTCTCTCTCTCTCTCTCTCTCTCTCTCTCTCTCTCTCTCTCTCTCTCTCTCTCTCTCTCTCTCTCTCTCTCTCCCCCCTTCAAACAGAGACAGACTATTGCTTTAACTTACATTAATATTGGTAAACATGTGACCATTTTTCTGCGATTACACTTTAAAATAAGGTGCAATTTGTTGTAGCAACATTAGTTATTGCATCAGGTATAACGAGCTAAAAAGCAATAATACTTTGTGCCTTTAAACCATTTATTAATCTAGGTTCATTTTAATTTCTATATGTATTTTTGAAGCTACTAATTAACAGTGAACGATAGTATTTTTATAAATTAGCAGTAACCTAGATTAATAAATGCTCAAAATACTGTTCATTGTAAGTTTGTGATGCTCAATGGTAATAAACTGAACTCATATTGTAAAATGTTACTGTTTTCCCAACAGCAACAGGGAAAAGTAGAAAGAGAAAAATAGAGAAAAAAAGAGAAACATACTCCACACAGTCCAAATGGCATTGAATTTGTTTAAAACTACAAACAAGAAGTGTTACTTGATCGCATTTAGTTGTAATGGAAGGATTACTGGTTTATAATCTCTATAAATATGATGGAAATTAAGTTTTGGGACATAATCATACAGAGGATTGTAAGAGCCCACTCACACACATGTCGAGTGTGAACAAGAGAGAAGGTAGAGTTGACGTCAATGGAATGTCTCTATAATATGTAGAACTCACTTGAAGAATGTTTGTAATTATACTCAGCACTGGCTCCAACCTCAATTCTGGCGGCAGCTCTGTTCTGGATTTGAAACTTTTCACAGGATAATTTCTTGCCTCTATTATGTAACCACATTTCTGACTGTTGGTTTAGTTTTCAAGCCTGTAAGTGTCAGACAGCGTCATTTTGGCCCAACTGATGGTGATCTTGGAATTTGGAGTATTTTGGAAGGCTGTCAGTTGTTTCTCTAAGAATGTGTTTCAGCATAAGTAACAAGAACATTTCCCCACTGGAAGATGTATCCCTTTTAAGAGGCAAACAAATGCTCTGTTGGTTGATTTAACTTTATCATGTTAAATGACTGAGATCTCATTTGAAAAATTAAAATGTTTTGGTGTGCAGTAACTCATTCACCATTTAGTTCCCTTTTGAAAGGGAACTCGTACTGCATCGATGATGCTATTGGGGAATGCCCTCCACGTGAACCGGTGTCTGAAAAGCTATCCAATCACGGCAATCAAATTTGACTGGCGACAGCCTATGACGTCACTACTAGTGCAACCCGGAAGTATAAAAGGGGCGCCTAGAGAAAATTACATCCTCTTTTCGTCTTCAGGGACTGTTTTGTCTGATTTGCAATCACCTGAAAAAGGTGAGAACAATTATGGCAAGTGACAAGCGTTTCAAGAAGTGTGTGGATCCGTGTCTCAGGATTCTGACACCAGATGACACACACAACTTGAAGAAGAGGTACAACCTGAACCCTCAGAGCCTCCCTGCCCCATGTATGATGAGCTGTTGGGTGTTATGGAGCGCGCTTCAGCTGCCGTGGGAGCCCGTGAAGGAAGGAGCCGTTCACGGCAGGCTGGATGAGCGGTTCCTTTCTGGCCATAACTCCCCAGCTGCTGTGAGCCTTCCATTACTTCCTGATCTGCATACTGAGATCAAGAAGGCATGGAAGAACCCATATTCTGCACACATTCATCGTCAACAGCCTGCAAACTATGCTGATGTCAAGGGGATGCGTGAACATGGGTATGTGTCGATGCCCCCAATCGACAAGACGTTCGCCAACTATCTTGCTGCTGGAGAGGCATCGGCACTAAAAGCTTCGGCCCTGCCTTCTAAGCCACTCAAGATTACATCTCGCTTGAATGGCAGGGCATACGCGGCAGCAGGTCAGGCTGGGGCTGCCTTACACACTATGTCAGTGTTACAGGCATACCAAGCTGACCTGGTGAAGGATTTGGATCAGGGGCAGGGTCTCTCACCTGACGCAGTGGATGAGCTGCGCCGCACCGTAGATTTGGCTCTCCAGACAAACTGCTGCCTCGATTGGAAGCTCAATGACAGCGATGGTAGCCACGGAGAGACATCTGTGGCTGAACCTGGCTGACATCAGGGAGATTGAAAAGGCTTTTCTCCTCGATGACCCGGTTTTGCCATCTGAACTTTTCGGCGCCTCCGTTGAGATGGTGGTAGAAAAGTTCAGAGAGGCGAAGTCGTGCTCGGATGCATTTAAATCATGCCTTCAGCTGCGGTCCGAATCCACTACCAGACAGCCAGGGGGGCCTGGCCCATCCCGGTTCGAGGATCGGAGAACAAGGTCAGAGGTTCAGCATTGCCTCTCGCGCTCCTCCTCCTCCTACAAGGACTAGGTCGCAGAGAAGGCGCGACTCATGGAAGAAGAGGGTTCTGAAGGAGGTGATCCAGCACAGGCGCTCCCAGCGTCAGTGAAGGATCCCCTTCCTCTGAGGGTGAATAACAACCATCCTCTCCTCTCTTCTTCCTTTCCCCCCTATTTTCTTTACCTCAGGCGTTTCTTACATCAGGCCTGAGGCCTGGACCAATGATGATATTTTCCCATTAAATGGGATGCTTCTGAAGGTCTGGAGTCGGGCTTGGTAGTGATTGCGCCCTTTCTAGCTTTCGGGTGGTAGGCCTTCATTTTAAGAATATACTTTAGGCAGCCGCTCTACAAGCAGCAGGATGATCTTGGTAGGTTTTTATTGTAAGGCTTTCTCCCATTTGGGGTTGTGCTTTGTATAAAAAGCTCCAGATAGACCAACCAAGCGTTGGCCCTCATCGGGCCACCTGGATAGCCACCTTGTATTTGTATAGCAGGTCTCCTCTCACTTCTGAGAGTTGTTATGAGACTATGGCTTTGGACTTCAGACATAGGATTTTCAAGTGCCATCCCCACGAGGGCTGCCTTAATATCTGGCTTAGGCATGTGTACTAGGAGTTTGTTGGAGACAATCTGCTAGAAGCTTTTTTGTCCCGAGCCCCTCAGTATCTGAATGTAGGCTCTTTAGATTTAGATCATCTACAGCTTATCTCTGTAAGGTCTAGTTTTTTCCCTGGTGCTGACCTCCTCTTTCTACAAGAGTCGTATGGCCTAGGCCCGCCTCTACATTAGGCAATTATGTTAGTAGATGTTAAGGGTAGAATTACCAATAGCAGACTATTCCTAAGCCTCCCATGCAGATATATTCTGGGCGTTGTCAGATCTGTCTCTCTCTGGGACAAGAGAGTTAGAAGCATTATGCTGAGGTCTCTGTTTTCAGTGCTGTATATTGTAGCTAGAATCTCCCAGCTAGTCTTTAGGTTGGATATCTAGGCCCTTGAATTGGTTTCAAGTCATAAGCTGAAAATGTCGTTGGCCTCATAACTGAGGCCTCCATTTCCCTTGGGCTTAGTGTTTTTTGGCTACCCACAGCTCTAGTCTATTCACCCTGCACCACCAGGGCTCTTTTTAGCACTCCCTCCCATTGGGATGAGTTGGGCTGATGCTTTTAATAATTGAAGTTGTAGGCCTTTCTATGGGCCTCCTCGATAGTCAGGTAGTGTTAGATTGTACTCCCCTTGTTTAAAGGGCCGATAGCGCTCTAGTTGAGTACACTGTCCATTGGCAATGTAAAGTAGGAAAAACTGGGCCCATAGTATTTCTGTGAGTACACCTATGGTATCTGAGGCTAGTTCTGCTAACAAGTATCGCTATCACGTTGTAGGCTCCCTTTGAGCATCCCTCATTCTACCCCAGAGCCTGGTCAAATATATACAGTATATAATTTTCCTAGCTACCCTAAGTCTGGTTAGAAGGTTGAAGGTATCTCACGAGGCCTCCCTGCTAGATCAGCCCTAGAGCTGGAGGCGCTCCCCTTATCTAGGGTCACTTGGTAGAGTACCCAGCCTCTGCAATGTTTAAAGCACTGTCCAGATTCAGGATTGAGTAGAGTTACTCCCCTCGTTTGCAAAAGTTATAAAGTGCTATGCTGAGTTCTACTCTCCAGGATGCCCGTCTCTATGTACTGGTTTCACTATTGGTTATTGTGAGAGACTCTGTTTGGGAAAACAAACAGGTTGTTGGCAAGACTAGGTCAGTAGATTTTATCAGGTCAGCCTCCCTGGTGGCATGTGGGGTTGACTCTATGTCCCCCTCAGAAAGTGACTGGACGGGACTCCTTTCGGACCCCCTGGCCATATTCCCTTAAAGAAACCTTTTCCTTGGAAACTGTTGGTTCCAAGCCTTTGAGCGGCCTTTGTAGGCCTTCCATTGTTCGGAGGCCTCTTTGAGGCTTATAGTTTGGGCAGTGACCATAGGGAATAATACTTCCGGGTCGCACTAGTAGTGACGTAATAGGCTGTCGCCGGTCAAATTCGATTGCCGTGATTGGATAGCTTTTCAGACACCGGTTCCCCAATGGCATCATCGACTCAGTGTCTCATTCCCTGCTCTCAGGGAACAGAGGTTACAGTCGTAACCTAGACGTTTTTCTCTCTCTTTCATTTTCTCTCTTCTGCTCCTTTTCTCTGACATGTGCTCCGTGGCTTAAAGCCCTGTTTACATGGCCACAGAAGCATCTTGCCAGGTCTGTAGTGATTATTCAGGGACAGTGGGTGTATCTGTGTTCAGATCAGTATGATCTTTGAACCTTTCTTTGAATCTGTTATGTTAATTAAGGTGGAATGTGAGTGATAAAATTTTCATGTAATATACAACTAATAAAAACACATTTTAATTTAATTTCAATTACGCCATGTTTTCTAAATATTTAAGATTTCAAAATAAATCTGTTTTATATATTTTTTTACCATGCCTATGGTCAAACTGTCATCTAAATTTCTGCATATGGTATAGGGCTGTGCGATTAATCGAAATCGTAATAAAATCGCGCTTTGAGCAGGCGCGATTTCTAATTCGCTTCATAGCACGATTTTTTTCCGCGCTCCCGGCTCCAACCTCCCAGTATGCTTACCGAACCAATCAGAATGCAGCGCGCCTAAATTGAGCGCGAGAACAGAACAGACCGGGCGGGTAGAGATTCAGTGAACTGCGAACAGGTGCGCGTGCCAGAAGGGAGCGCGAGTGCATGGAAATATTAGCGCAAAGGGGCTTGCCTCACCAGTTTCTTTCTCTGGGAAGGTAAGGGAATACCATTACCTGATTGGTTTACAAGTAGTTCCCTCCGCTGCGGCTGTCAGTCATTCTCCATTCAGCGTTCAAACAGCGCGTTGCGTTAGGTTATGACAGTCAACGATGAAACTCTCTCCAAGATGATTCAATGTTAATACCATACTTGATCTGTAGATGAAGCTCTATGGTTTTCGCATTAAATGACTATCTTGCTGGACTGTACCTTAATCATGTTCGTTCTACCGTGTGTCTGTTAGATCACAACACTGGAGAGCACTGTCTATAATTGTTCTTCACGCGCACAGTAACTGAAATTTAAAATTGTTAAAAGAAAAGGCTCAATAAGCGATTGCATAGATAGATACTGTATAATACACTATGCATCGATATGTCTTTCCTCCTTTGTGCTTTGAACTTTTCAATGCGGACTCGAAGAGCTGCGCGCTGTGACTCTGTGTTGCTTCAAGCGCATCATTCTGCGCTCGGGATGCGCATAAGCGCTTTGTGCCGCACTGTATTGGAGTCTTTCATAATCATATCATAATACTTTTGCACATTGAAAGATTATTAATAGCCTTTTTTGTTCAGTCCTATCTATCATATGTTGCTGCCTCATTAAACAGCTGTGCTATGCTTAATATATGTCTTAATTTTATAGTAGACTATATATAAAATAACTGATCTTCTTGATTTTTGTTATCTTGTTTTTCATGAATGTATTTTACAACAATACAAAGAACAATGTGTAACGTTTTACCAGATGTAGTGCTACACGATAAAGCTCTAATTGGTTTCCTTTGGAAATATGTTTCAAATTCACACAGAATGCATTAAAACTGTAAAGCATGTCTGTTTGTGTCAAAATCGTGATTAAAATCGAAATCGAAAAAAAAATCAAGAAATCGTGATAGTTTTTTTTTTGTCCATATCGCACAGCCCTAATATGGTAGCTTTGTTTAGCTGTTAAAGTGCGTTCAGTGACGGCATAATTGAAAAAAACTGACAGCAAAACAAAAAGCAACATCTGAAATTTTCAGCTTGCAACGCACAGACTATGCATTAGTTTCTTTCTACCGATGGCATTCCACTATACCTACATTAATCTTAATCCACTCATAAACACACTAATACTGTATAATGCTTGTCTATGTCGTCAGCTCTGACCTTCTGAGAGACTTTGGTTAATATACAGCTCTCAGCATTGCTGGCATTTTTTGCATGTCAAAACAAAGTGGGAGATTACAGTGGACAAGTCTGAGCATAATTGTGTGTAGATTTCGTGGGTGCAGCCCTCAGCTTCAGTGTGTATAGGTCTTTAAAAGTTTTCAAGGCAAGTGCTAAACACTATGGACCACAATATATTGTTGCATTGTTACATATGTGACCCTGGATCACAAGTCGGACGGGTATATTTGTGGCAATAGCCGACATTGTATGGGTCAAAATTATCGATTTTTCTTTTATGCCAAAAATCATTAGGACAGATCATGTTCCATGAAGATATTTTGTAAATTTCCCAACGTAAATATATAAAACATTTATTTTTGTGAGTGAATGCAGCACAATCACAAACATAAATGGATCATTTTAAAGGTGTTTTTTTTGCACCCTCAGATTTCAGATTTTCAAATAGTTGTATCAGCCAAATATTGTCCTAAACCTCAGAAGAAAGATTAAATTAATATAAATGCTATTTCTGCACTTTTGCAAGGAGACGCCATATTGTTTTCCTCCACTTACAATAATATTGTCACAGCGTGGTGTAGGCAGAAGAAGAAGGCAAAGTCAAAGTTCCAATTACATTAACTTTCACTTTCAATATACAATATAACTCACACGGATACAGATAGGCAGAAGGATCCCACACACACGCTAAACATAAAGTAGCACAGACGAAGACTGAATGACCTGAAGGGAACTAAATACATACACTGATTAACATTGATGAGTGAAGACATGTGAAACAGATGATGATTAACAAGACAGGTGCTACAGATGAACTAATGAAGACACGTGACATGAAGACAGCAGACAACTGTGACAAATAAGACAACAAGAGATTAAAAAACATAATGTTATCATGTGCTCCACATGGCTATATACTCTTGAAAATAAATTATCTTTAAAATGGATAATATCAAAAATCAAAACATACTTCAAACCATATGTTTCATTGCAAGTTATTCAGGCCAACGTAGGGGTGTTTGAAAGCACACGTTTGTTTCTAGAGATTAAATGTTCTTTGTGGGAAGGTTTTTCTGTGACATCAGACTGTAAACCCTTTTTGTTTCTAATTGAAATATTTAAGGGACCATTCACACAGACCATTTCATTACTAAAAATAAGTAAAACATTTTAAAAGCACATTTATTCTCCTCCTCTGAGACTGTAAAGATCATAGTGCTCCTTAACAACAGATATTAGATATATAACAGATATATACTGTATACAACAGATATACAACAGGTATGATATTTCCAAAGCTTCCTCATAAAAGTGGATTCTCAAGACTGTACAAGACAAGATTATCTTTCTATCAGTCTTGCTTTTCTTTGCTCATCTTAGAACTCCAGAGTAATTTCTGAGTACCTTTTCACCATGTTTGAACAAAGCTTAAGCAAAGATTCATAAATCATAGGATGACATTTTATTGTATTCATAAAGGACCAAATCCAGACTAATCTATTGGATAATTTCAAAAACATTAATGGGATATTGGAATGGTTATTTATACCCTACCTGTGTGCAGTTATAATATCACATACATTTGGTCAACATTTGAATCTGCTATTCGTATGTCAGGGCTCTTATTTATAGAACATTTCACTGTGCAGGGCTCTAGACAAAAAAGAGAGGCAACTGACAAATTACAGAATTGCTTAATAAAGATGTTTTTTTCAGTAGCACTTTTGTTCCTTGAATGCATAGCTTCATGCTTTTAACTGTCACTGCTGTGTGCTGTAATTTAGGAAATTGTTTTTTTTCCCTGTTATTTGCTTAGAACCACAATTATTAATTATTTACAATAACAAAACTATTTTGAATATGTATCATATCACTAAAAAGGACATTGGGAATAAGCAAAAAGTGTTGCAGGCGTCACACTTTTTTTCTCTTTTCAATCTTTCTGTCTCTCCTTTTTTTTTTTTTTTTTTTTTTTTTTTTTATTATGGACAAAATGCAAAGTTGGCCCTCTGGGTATAAATGAATATATATCAAAGTTTAAATAACACGACTGAGAACGTAAAAACACAGGGGTAAACGAGGAAAGTAAATGAGCAACAGGTGAACTTAATAAGTGAATAACTGGCACACACAAGGAAACATGGGGTAATCAGCCCAAAGTAGGCACTGATCAGGGAGTCGGCCATTTTAAGGGCTGTCTCAATTTCAAAATCCTACTAGTGCACTTAAACATTCGCTCCCTAAAAAGTTACACAATACACCGTGAAAACCAGGGAGAATCAATGCTCACTATGTTCCTTTTACAGAAGTTCTGAAGTGCAAAACATAAATCACTTGAGCAAACTCACTACACATAACAACACACGATTGATGTTTTTTTAAAATACAAACCATTATTTTATTATATTTCAGCATAAACATACATCGCTAGGCAGGTAATGAACATAATCTAGCTAACACTTATAATTTATTTACAGCTTAAATGTTGCGAGTATTGTAACAAGCAAAGTATTTATCATAATATACTTCAAATAAAAAATATATAATTATAATTAATAATTATGTCATAGAGATATCAGTTCTTCTGTTGTTCAAAAATACCAGTAATCATGTTGTACAATGAGGACATTGTCATGTAGCTAAGAAAAAGTGTCCAAATGTCCCAATGTGTAGTGAGCCAGTGTCCTTTACCGTCCTTGCCATTGCCTGAATTCATGTACAGGATATATATATACATATATATATATATATATATATATATATATATATATATATGATTCACAATATATGATACACAACCGAAGCAAAGAACGAAGCAAGGGAGCTGACAGAGATGCACCCATAAGTCAACATACAAATGCAGGGACAGAACAGAATCAAGCCAAAACACAATGAAACTAAGCAGAACAAAACAAAATCCTTACAGTTATCTCTCTGAAAAGGTTGGAAAAGTGGTTTGATATTTGAGTATTTGGTGTGTGTGTCTGTGCTAGGCCTGCAAGGTTTTTGGATCTGTTGTGATTATTGCATAACCAAATCATGTCAACCTTAGTCAAGATCTGCAGAACAGGAATGATGGGCCTGAGGCTGCCTATGCATGTTTCGGCGTAGCACTATTACGCCAACGCACACACTTCTGCATTCTCACTGTGTGTGATGACAGGATAAAATAAGGATGAGGTGAGAAAGCAGTAAAGCCCATCAGCAGCACTTTCTGTGTGTGTTAGTGAATGTATAAAGATGCAGTACTAAGGAGGTCAGCATGTTTATGACCATAACAATGTGTAGCATGTAATATTTTTTAAGGCACCTCTAAGCTATAAAATCTAAGCCAATTCTTTGCTATTACTTTCTCCATACACACACAAATCACTTCAGCAGTGATAAAGGCGGATATGAAAGTTTATTTTGAGCTTTTATAATGTGACACTGACTGATCACATTTCTGAAAGCTTTTTCACACCTGCCTTCAAATTGATTGTAGTCTAATCTAACTTGAAATTGTTTATCCTGAGTCATCAACAACATTAAAGCTCATGCATGGGCTACCTATCACATGGGCAAGTGAGGATTAAGATAATCAGGGGGCAGGGCACCAAAAAAGTTGTCCACCAAGATGCAAGTAAACATGTGATCTCTTGTTTAACAAGAAGTAACGACAAACACACTGCTAACAGCATGGTAACAACAATGTCTGCCATAATTACACCACCCTTGAAGCATGTCAGTGCACCAAATTCTGCTCCTACCTCCACATGCACTAGAATCCAGCTACTGCACTGACCATCTCTTGTCACAATTACCAAACATGGATTGGTCTATTTGAATTATTTCATCTAATCAAAGCTATGCCTGATCATATAACACTTGTTTCTAAAAAAAGAAAAGAAAAAAAAGGGCATCCGTATCATGCATAATTGGTGCTTCAAGAGCAGGCAACCTGCATAAAAAATAGTCCCAATATTTAAAATGTTACTGAAATTAAATCTGGTTTTGAAGATTAATCACAAACTATTTTATTAAATTGACAGACATATTTGCATTCTCATCGGGTTTATGCATCTAAACGTATTCTCATGGTGGGTAGATATGTCAGGATCCTGTCACTTTGTCCTGATGCAGATTTCACCAAGTGCAACATGTTCCTGGATGAACATCTCTGTTGATCCTGGAACAACATTCCAATCAACTAATCAATTTGAGGGACAAGGTTACAGTTTATGTCAAGTTTAGTCTTACAACCAGGTTTAGGTGCACACAGATTGGTTTTGAAAGGTGTTGAAAAGGTAAGAAAAATAAGAAAAATAAAAAATAATCTCCTAAATAACTTCTTAAAGCATCATAATGCCAATACTCTAAAATCTCAAACAAGGCAAGGGAAGAGGTTAACAATTATATCCATTAAGCCATTAGTTAGCATAGGAATTTGACCTCACACCACACCCACCAGTCTTTCCGGGTCCTTTTAGTGCACTCTAGAAATAAAGCAAATTCACACAAAATCAGACAAACAACAGCTATAAAACTCCTAAAAAACTGTCAAGCACAGAATTGTCCCTCCATTAACATTGTTTCGGTGTAACTTTTTTGACCTGATTAACAGGCAATATGAATATTATTTTTATACTTTGCTCACCAAGATAAAGGATGAGTCATGTAAGGATATAAACCAAAACAGATGCCAAGTTAACACATGTCCAACAGGAGTACATGGATGTTTATAAAGCTTTGTATTGAAACTCTGTGTGTAGTTGCTCTGGCCTCCAGAAAATAGCCTTCAATTTGACCCCTGTCGGAAGGCAAGAAAGGAAGGCTGTAGAGAATTTGGAGAGGGTCCGCCATCTCCCTTCCTCACACTTTCATTCTCTCATAATCCATTGGTATTTCCTTTTAGAGTTTCTGTCGGAGCAAAACGTACTTGCACTCTGTTGTCAATCTAAAGTCCATTTAATCTATCACAAAGGTAATAGTTAGATTTTAATATTTTATTCAAATTTCCTGACAGAATACGTACACTGTAAAAAATCTTTTGATCAATAAGTTATGACAACATATGTTTTTACATTGCTTTAACTTATCAAAATAAGTTAAGCAATTTCCCTCTTTTTTTTACAAGTTATACAAGATTCAACTCATTTTTAAAGTCAGTTTAATGTAATTTTAGTTTAAATGACTTAAACATCCAAGTGTCACAGTTAGCTGGACTCATTCATCTTTAGTTTTACTTTCATTGACTTTCATTGACAGTTTTGTTTTCATCAGTCAGTGTTCAGTGTTCCTTTGTTTGAGTTTTCCCATCAGCCAACAGTTCCCATGGACATTCATCAGATCATCACACCTGTTTGTCATCATCTCATTATCACTGTCTATTTAAGTTCCTCACCTTCACTCCGTGTTTGTCATTGTTGTTTGTGCCTTCCTCTTCATGGATTATCTGAGTTTGTTTTCATTTAAATAACCCTTTTGTCTATGGAAATCTTTTTGAACTCTCCTTCATCTTGTGACACCAAGTTGGTTGTACTTAAAAATTGAAGGCAGCAACTTTCAACACTCTTCTTATATGCACTGAAATAAATTACCCTGTGTGCATGTCTCTATTTTTATATATTTTTGTTCTAAATGTTTTCAGTTACAGTTGATGTTTAGAAAGGGACCCTTTCTCACTTCTATACAGCGCTAACCATCCACACACTCTTTTTCAGAGATGCAGTAACCATCTGAAGAGCTCGTTCCCCCATCCCTGGGTGGCCTGTGTCAGGGCCTTACGCTTGCCACCTGGATTGGCAGCGTCTAACACAGGCTGCCCGGCCTGCCTGCGGCTGGCTCCACACTGAGGGCTGGATGGAGGCTGCTGCGGAGGCCCAGCAGGAGAGGCGGCAGGGGGACGCCCTCGGCGACAAGCAGGCGGAGGAACTGCCACCGGCGGAGGGGTGAAGGCAGCAGCAGGCCGCCGGGGCAGGATATGCCAGATGGCCTCCGTCTGCGCTTGGGCGGCAGAAAACTGTTGGGCACAGTTCTCCACCACGTCGCCTAACAGCCCAACCTGGGAAATCGGGGAGTCTAGGGACCGAACCTTGTCCGCATCCGCCATATCAACCAGTCTGAGCCAACGATGGCGCTCCTGGACCACTAAAGTAGACATTGCCAGACCGATCACGCATGCCACAACGCTCTTGCCCTGGAGGGCGAGGTCGGCTGCAGTGCGAGCTCACCTACGAGCGCACGATCTGAGCTACACTTGTGCATGTCCATGAGTGCCCTGGCCTGATAGACATGTAGCAACGCCATGGCATGCAAAGAGGAGGCAGCTTACCCACAGGCTTTGTAAGCTCTGCCCGTCGGAATGGAAGAGATCCTCTGTCCAGAAGGCAACGGCCGCCGGACACAGGTGCACCTGTGTCGCGACAGACCGCCCCACTGGAGGGATAGCCTCGTAACCCACCACCGCTCCTCCGTCAAGGATAATGAGGGGGGAGGAGCTACTCAGGCTGTTTCTGGCAGAGAAAGGTGCCATCCACGACCTGGTAAGTGCTCCATGCACTTTGGGAAAAAAAGGCACTGGGGCGTCGAACTCATAACCAGCGCGGCCCGCTCCGAGATACCAATCATCCAACCGAGACTGTTCGGGACACAGTGGAGGATTCCACTCGAGCCTGACAGCCTCGGCAGCCCGTTTCAGCATAGCTGACATTTCTGGATCTGGCTCGGGCAACGTTACACTCCCAGGGGGATAACGCATCCGAGTCATCATTTCCAGAGGTCACCTCACCCTCCGATGCTGCAGTCGGTATCCTGTCCTCTGGACGGGCCCCGAATGAAATGGCTGGTCGGTCCATTACAGAGGGAACCGCACGCTCAACAGGGGCTCCACCGGCTGTGGTTTGATAGAGGAGTGAGGGGCCCAGAGGGATTGGTTACTGGGTGGGGAAGCCTCACTATGATCCTCTGATCACCCATCCCACACGGCGCCGTAGTGGGATGTGGTAATTGGGACTCCACCTTCACACATGAAGGCGAGTCTCGATCTCAACACCGCGATAGTCATGTTGTTGCAATGAGAAAATTAACTATCCACAAAAGCTTCAGCGTGCTGAATATATAAATATATATACACTTTTTTTTTTTTTTTTTTTTTTTAAACACGTGATGCAACCATTGTGACCGTCAGAGGGGGACAGGGAACGACTGCATCCAGAAACGCACGGATGGAATGACATCTTGAAAAAGACGCAAACGTACTCTTTCAGGAAATGGGACCCGTTACCAGTGCCAGAGCACACAGGGGAATGACCAGTGAACAGTGAACTGAAACAGTGAAGCACTCATTTATTTGCCCTCTAACCAACCGTCAACAAACACACAAAAATTATGCTGTTAAAACAGCAGTTGAGAGCTCAGAAGCTTGCGATCACCGCTGCACTCGCGCTGTAGAACCACCAGCACTGGGAGAGTCTTCCAGAAGAACACCGACACATTCGCTCGTTGTAATTTAACAACACTCTTCAGAGACATCGGCATGAAGACCAATCGGCTCCGAAGCGAAAGACAACAGTGCGTGCATCCACTTCCATATTTATACCCGCGCCACGGGGGCGGAATGTGTAATGCATTTCACGCACGCCAATATGCATTGGCTTGTTATAACATTCCTCGAAGATGACAGGCTCCCTAAGCGTGATCCCAATCAGTCGACACGTCGACTACGTCGAAAGTGAGCGACTAAAAGGGAACATGCTCTTTTCAGGCATGTTTCTTTAAATGCAAATGAGCTGCTGCTCCCCCCAGTCAGGCGCACAGAAAGATGGATGTCAAAAGACTTGTCCCGTGAATATTAAACTAAGTTCACTTTCACTTCTTATTGCACTTAAAATGTTAAATACACACAAGGTTATGTCAAAAACACACAAAGTACTCATAAACAGTTGATTATGTCTGTGAACGTAAGTAAAGAAGTAAAGAAATCGCATGTATTAAATCTGTGTTTACAGTATATAGTACCTACTGCTATATATTCTGTTAATATGAATCAAACAAAAGAAAAACAGAAAATCACTCACTGCTCTTGAAAAACTTTAGTAGCTTTAATAAGAATTAATTTCTTACTTGAATGCTGCTGTAAAATGCTCTAGAGAGGAGATAAACATGGCGGACTGTGTACAACTCACTCAGGGCGGGGTCTATGTCAAGTCAAGTCAAGTCATCCTCATTTATATAGCGCCTTTAACAACGCAGATTGTTTCAAAGCAGCTTTACAGAGATAAACATATAATTTAAGGTAACAAAGATTGGTTTAGTTTAATAGTGGTTCTTGAATAATGTTTTATCCAGCTAAAGTTAGTTTTGATTGATTCACTTCCGTCTAAATGATCATTTGTTATTAAATTAAGGGCCGCTAAGACGACACCGTTCTCTCTAAACAGACTTTAAACGTGAACCTGTGATAGACGCTGATGGCGTTCACATGCGCATTAAGAATTGATTCTATAGTTATGTGCGTTTGAATATATGTGCGCAGGTTTGGAATTCCTTACAAACCATGCCTACACAAACTACTTGTCTATAAATTTTGATGCAGAATTTTATT
Source organism: Gila orcuttii (assembly GCA_026230005.1). Lineage (NCBI taxonomy): Eukaryota > Metazoa > Chordata > Actinopteri > Cypriniformes > Leuciscidae > Gila > Gila orcuttii. The sequence goes on from JAPDVR010000002.1 coordinate 35,753,694, forward strand.
TTATCTTATCACTTCGGGTAGGTACGCGAACCGAAAAATTCCACTAGGCTTTATCTGTAGAGTGGTATAGGGATCCTCCATAGGGAGAGGCTAGTTGGCACTTCAGCACTGCATTGTCATCAGGTCCAGGCGAAGGTCCTTCGTCAGATCTGGAAACGACCTGGATCCGGCAGGCTGCGGGAAAACCTCGGGATAAACAAAGACACTAAAATTAGCGTAGATCCCATTCTTCTTATGATGTAACGAGTACATCAGGATTTCAGGGAAGTGTTCCCAGTTCCGGCTGACCTAATCTAAGCAGCCTAATATTGAATTATAAAAGTCTATAGAGTGTTATGTGAATGCTAGGTCAAAGAGATGTGTTTTTAGTCTAGCTTTGAACTGACAGACTGTGTCTGCTTCCCGGACAATGTTAGGAAGATTGTTCCAAAGTTTTGGTGCTAAATAGGAAAAGGATCTACCGCCAGCAGTCGATTTAGATATTCTAGGTATTATCAACTGGCCAGAATTTTGAGATCGCAATAGACGTGAAGGACTATAATGCGTTAAGAGCTCGCTCAAGTACGGCGGAGCTAAACCATTTAGTGCTTTGTAAGTAATCAGCAATATTTTAAAATTTATACGATGTTTAATAGGGAGCCAATGCAGTGTTGACAGAACGGGGCTAATATGGTCGTACTTCCTGGTTCTGGTAAGAAGTCTAGCGGCTGCGTTTTGAACTAGCTGTAGTTTGTTTATTAAGCGTGCAGGGCAACCACCTAGCAGAGCATTACAATAATCTAGCCTTGATGTCATGAACGCATTAACTAATTGTTCCGCATTTGTCAATGAGAGCATATGGCGTAATTTAGATATATTTTTAAGATGGAAAAATGCGGTTTTACAGACACTAGACACGTGACTTTCAAATGAAAGATTGGTATCAAAGAGCACACCCAGGTTCCTAACCGACGACGAGGACTTAACAGAGCAGCCATCAAGTGTTAGACAGTATTCTAGGTTATTACGTGTGGAAGCTTTTTGTCCAATAATTAGAATCTCTGTTTTTTCTGAATTTAGTAGTAGGAAATTACTAGTCATCCAATTTTTCATATCAACTATGCATTCCGATAATTTTGTGAATTGGTGAGGTTCATTAGGTTTGGAAGAAATATAGAGCTGAGTATCATCAGCATAACAGTGAAAGCTAATTCCATGTTTCCTAATGATATCTCCTAAAGGTAGCATATACAGAGTAAAAAGCAGCGGTCTGAGAACTGAGCCTTGTGGTACGCCATACTGAACTTGTGATCGATAAGACATCTCTTCATTTACTGCTACAAACTGATAGCGGTCAGATAAATATGATTTAAACCATGCTAATGCAATTCCACTAATGCCAACATAGTTTTCTAGTCTATCTAAGAGAATGTTGTGGTCAATGGTGTCAAATGCAGCACTAAGATCAAGTAACACTAATAGAGAGATACAACCACGATCTGATGATACGAGCAAATAATTTGTGACTCTAATGAGAGCCATTAGAGTCTCATACTATGCTAATAGGGCAGAGTCTGTCTGCAGTCGTGGGCTGCTGCTCTAGAATCTAAGCACTAGAATCTACAAACGGCGTGTTCTAAAACACTGCTTATGATTTATGGGGATTAAAAATAGGAGTTGGTGGATTTTTACCATTATAGGGTGGTACACCCTGGAAAAGTGATTTTTGCATAATTGGTCTCCTTTAAAGCAATTTTTCAGAACTTTTCATTGTTACAGGTCAAACCAAATAGAAGTAGTTTAATGCCTTGTTATTATTTTTAGACAGACTTTTTAATCAGTAATTCATACATATTTTTTTAAGATGAAACAAAATTTGATGTAACATCAATGTTAAATTAATTACAAGCAGCCCATTAAGATAACAATTAGACTCTGGTATTTAAGCACAGAACATATATCAGTCATCTTTTACTTGATGAAGGCATAATAGACTCAGCTAGCAAGTAGAGTGAGCACACAGCAGGTTTTAGATGCATGTGCCAATGGTAGAAAGACAGAAGGCTGGGATGGGCAAAGAACTGGGCGATGAGCCAAGCAAGACTGAAAGCAATCTTGTGTGTGTGTACTTCTTTTCATGATTGTTCTGGGCATTCAGACAGACACACGTGCAGTTAAGGAGCTCTTCTTTGTGGAAAGTGAACAATGAATGAACAGAAGAGGACACAAGGCAGAGCTGTGTCCTCATCACTCCAGAAATGTTGTTCTCTTAGTGGGTGAGCAGCTGCTATTGGTGGGTGCTTTTTCATTAGATTCTATTTATAAACCAGCTGCAAAATGGAACTTCAGTTATTTCACATATATGAAAAAAAAAATTCATATATATATATATGAATGAATTTAAAAATGAACCTACAGTATACTGTTTTTTCTGTAAGGGGAACAAAATTACCAACTCACAAAAGATGGTTAGATGTGTCTTAATTAAACCCTCACACTCTCACACAATTGTATGGTTAAAAATGCTACACACTCCACTTTTTCATCTCAGCTTCACCTTTGATATATTGCTTAACAGGGAAGGAAAAAATAAGAACTGTAGACTGTTCAGCTTCCAAAGAATGCTGAGCAAAACAGGAAGTGCAATCAATTCAATCCATGCACACTTCCTGCTTTAAAGGCAACAATAAAAGCTAAGTCTACTGAAGGGAATTGTTTTGAGGGTGATTTCGTAGGGCCAGCACTGTGCTTAGAGTGTCTTATTTAACGTTTCACCTCTGCAGATCAGGACAATTTTTAGAATTTAACAGAGAGCAAGTTTCAAGTTTTGTTCTACAAAATTAGACACTGAAGGAGAAGTAAGGAATGGATGTACTTTCATTTTGAAAGGGCAGACACGTTTAGCTTGACTGAAACTTCTTGTTATACATAAAAGTGTGCCTTTCTGCAGAGAACTGAAATCTGTAATGGAAAATGGCTCTAATTTTAATCATGTGTCTCATACAAATAATTTTCTCATACAAATTATATATATTAAAGTACCTACTGACATTCAGGTGAAATTAATTATTTGTTGGAGATCAATAAACATACTTTATATATATTAATATTATATATATTATAATAACTAGATAGAGTATTGATGTTATGATAATTTTTTATATAAACTTAATAAGGTCATAAGTCATAATTGTCACCCTTATGGTCAGTTTGTTTATGCTGGGGCCACACCGATATTTAAAATCTTATAAGATTTTCAAAATGTGAGAGATCACAAACATTAGGACAAAAAATCCCAGATTTAACAGTTTTGCTCCTATAGTGTGTGATGTGCCGTGATGTGAAGAAGAAAACACATCACACAAACAGATTTTCAACCAGAGTCCCGACTGTGAACGTGCAAAATCTCTCGAGACTTCAGAATAAACATGGAGGACGATAGGCAGAAAGAAATTGCTATGATAGTGTTTGGAATGCTTTTGACAGAACATTCACAGTGAAAAAAAAGAAAAGGGTTTGGGTTAAGTCGTAGAGACGGCGGGAGCATGGACTTTACATAATGTGCCATGACTGCAGTTGTTATGCTTCCGTCTTCTGTCAGCTCGCTTTCTGATTGGGTATCATTTCGTTCCACCTGACAATCAACAGAGTACGTGCACGTTTGTCCTCGGGGTTCCCCCCACACATCAGGATTTCTGATCGTAAATATTCAACATGTTGAATTTTCAGTTAGGAAAGATCGACTCCCACCCCAGCCCACCCAGCATCTAATTCTTCATCGTTGTTTAAAGGCCGCACTAGGAACTACCTGAACAATAATTCTTCTGTTGTACCTTCATCGCTTTTTAAAGACAGCAGAAAGAGCGATATGAACGATCATTTGCTAATTTCATTGATCTGTGTGGACTGTCTTACTCACCTTCCTACTGTCCAGACTTTTGTCACCTCCATCACCACAGAGCTCAGCCAGTCCTCCAGACCCACCACTGCTGGAAGCTTGCAGCCCTTCGCCGTCTCTGGGGATGCCCTGACTTTGAGCTTTAGGTCGTACAACCACCAGCAGTGAGAGTGAATCCTGTGGCTCCGCCTCTGGCCTCGGATAACTTCGCTCCATCTTGGCCCGTCGACCTGACGGATTCACCTTGGCTCTTCTCACCTTCACAGCTCCACCGGAGACCCTTGGCCTGGCGGCATTACCGGGTTCCCCCGTCCCACCGGCTCTACTCTACTCTAACATCGCTCTACTCCACCACGGACATACAGACCATCTGGTCCGCTCATTCCCTCCACCCCTACGGCAGCAGCAGGTTCCTCCTTCCCTTTGGCATCGCCTCTGTCCTCCGATGCTCATCGCCACTGCATCGCGTGGGTCTCCAGCACCAGCAATATCGCTCAGCTCCACCGGCCCTCCATCTGCGTCATCGGATCCTGGGCCCTGGCTCTTCCCTCAGATGTCGGCAGCTACACCTAGCTACTACATCTTGGCTCCTCCCGCCTTTGTCTCCGTCGTGGGGTGTTGGCTCTCTGGAGCTCTGGGTCTGCGCCATCGGGCTTCCTCCACCTTCACCATCGGGGTCTCGTTGTCCTGCCATCAACATCATTCCGCCACATCCTCGTCCTCCAAAAACGCCTCCACCCCTCCCTCTGCTCGCTCTTCATTTACAGCGCCGGAGGGGGAGTACTGTCACCATTGTTCATTTTCTTTAGTTATCATGGACTTTTAGTTTGCATTTACTAGTTTCTGTCTACCTTTGTTCATTTTCCTGCCACTCCTTGGTCGTCAAGGCTTCTGTCATTATAAGTTCAAGTGGATCAGCTTTATATCGTTAGTTTCTCCTTCACAGCCATTCAGTGTCCGGTCACGTTTTTATCTGTGTATTTCTGCTACCTGTTTGGATTCTAAGTAAACTTTGTGTTGGAACCTTAATCTTGTGTGTCTTCGTCTGCCTGCCTGCACACACCTGTAACAGTAAGCCTTAAATACGTGTTCACAAATCTTCACAAAAAGGACTGTCACAAAATTTTGGTCATACATACAAATAAACCAGGCACATGTGTTTAATCAATGTATAAAAATGTTAAAATCACTAGCTAAATACATAACTTTAAATTGACCAAAAATACCTTGAAGGCTTTTTAGGTTAGTGACCTTACCCAATATATTGTTTCTGAGTACACACATTTTGTAACAGTCTAACAATTGCTATAAGTGAGTTTTATTGCACTTATTTATCAACAAGTTTTAAAGTGTGGTAGAACATATCAGATTTATTTGTTACATTTTTATTTCTTTCATACACAGAGTTTGTTAATGTCATGTTTGACCCGGATCTGGGCAGTTAACACGGGCAGTTTGAATACTTCTGAATATGTTCATAATTTTTAATATGACCTTCACTTTTAATAATCATACATATTTTAACTATTTAAACTGGCAGTAGTTCTGTGTTGGTATAATGCTATCAGCTGCCATGGCAACGGCTTCCAGACCAGAGCCAACCAGTCATTGCCGCAAGGGTGCTTAAGGAAGCTACGACAGTGAGAAAAGAAACCACAGCAAGAAAACACTGAAAAAATATAAAAGGCACTATTCTGCATAAGGGCCATCTAAACTCTCTGTTCCTCTTTGACATCTTCTAACAGAGCATCCTTTGAGAAGATAATACAGCCTAACAAACACACAAAAGCACTATAAGTCCGTTTTGTATAACATGTAACAACTGCAAACTCATCAAAGGGAGATTGATAAACAGAGAGTTACTGTAATACAGAGGAAGTAGCCTAGAACACACTCTCTCGTTATGAAAGCTAAGCTATCTGTATTTGATCTGAATCTGAAATTATTAAAAAGCATAAAACAGTGCAGATATTTTTTTAGAGCACATAAAACAATAATAACACAACACTTTAACATTTTATTTTAGTGTCCTTATTACATATGTTACATGTATCCTACTTACTGTAATAATAAAATGCACATAATTACATGCAACTAACCATAAACAAACCCTATAACTAACCCTACCCCTATTGTTTTAATTTTAGCATATATTACAATGTGCTGAGAAGGGCACAAATACATGAACATGTATTTTAAATAAAAAAATACAAAAATACAAAATACCTCAGTTGAAATTTATCAAAATAAAGTACCAAATACTGTGTAGAAAAATGTATTTAAATACAAATACAGAAATTTTTATTTTGAAAATACACTAAATACATGTGAAATTGGCCATTCAGTGAAGTATCACTATTAAGCTGAAATCTTCTGGACCTATTCTGAATGCAAAGAACATGTTGTTTTCATTTCACCTACCATCAAATTTTCAAAAAGACTGGGTTTAAGGTGTCATCTGTGCAACATTTCCATACTTATTTCTGACCAAGTTACACTGCAAAACTATTTCTTGTGGTGAACACTACTTAGGTCCTGTCCCAAATGGAACACTAAACCCCAGAGTATACTTTGGCCGTCCCTACAAGGAACGTCCGCGTGATGTTATTTTCATCATCAGGAGTGTTCTCGGACCTCCGCACACCCTGTCTGCGTGCAACCCAATTTTTGTGACCGCGCAGACAGTGAGTGTACAACAGCGCATGTGTTAGTGACTTGAGCGCTTGAAAACAAAATCCACAGATAGTAGGCTATGCATGCACCGAATACGTCTTTCTGTGCCCAAGGCCAAAAAAGGCTTGCGCACTCAACTGTGCGCGAGACGGAGCGGAACACTGAAAATGAAGTATACCCACCTAGGCCTTAATCCCTCGCAACAAGCTTCACTTGCATGGCGTAATGCCGATTTGACTCTCAGGTAGAAGTCTGTTGCGGAGCTCTCCTCGGTGCGGGCTTAGCAAAAGTGCGCATCGATGGAGCATATCGGCCGCAAAGGGGGCGCACTCATCAATATTTAATTAGTAATTTTTACAGTTATAATATATATCATAATATATATATATATATTTTTGTTTGTTTTGTTTTTGTTTCTAGAAATCGTTGTTACAATACCAGAATAGATAGATATACAATAGTTTGATACTAGTGAAATTTCACTATTCTCAAAAACTGTTTCTATACCAAAAACTATAGCAAATAACAAAAAATAATACTAGGATAACTATTGTCAGTGAAAAGTTAAAGACAAGTAAACAGTCAGTAACACAATAAGAACAAAGAAACAAATAAAGACTTTAAATAAAGACTGAAAAAAATAAAAATTTTCAGGTAGTTCTACCTAAAGGAAATAAGAAATACTACAGAAATTGATACTACGGAGCCCCCCTCGTCCCACTTTGTCAAAAAAAAAAAAAAATTATAACTATCTCGTGGCCTCAAGATAGTAACTCGTGGCCTCAAGATATACTAACTCGTGGCCTCAAGATAGTAACTCGTGGCCTCAAGATAGTAACTCATGGCCTCAAGATAGTATCTCGTGGCCTCAAGAAGTGTATATAAAAGGAGAATGCACAATGGAGCAGCTTTTCTCCCCAAAGCAGAAAGTCCACGCTAAAGCTGCCACCCGCTTAAGGCACTTCTTGTCAGGCTAATAGCTATGGATAGAGAGCATTTGAAAGTTGTATTTTAATTTAGGGATGCGTTACCAGGATATACTGAACACACTTGCTTTGCAAGGGATTATTGTCAGTAAAAGGCAGTTAAAGGCACACTCCACCGTTTTTTGAAATTGGGGTTATTCACTGTCTCCCCTACATTTAGATAGGAGGGCAAATGCATTTTTGTCTCAGTGCATGCATTGTCTTAGTCTGGCAGCGCCGCCAAAGTAGCAGGTGAAGCACTGATACTTGGGCGCAGAGATCACGCAACACCTGAAATAAAGCTTGCCACAAAGAACCGGCAAAAGTAATGATTATGCATTAAACATTTTAATTGTTATTAATAAACTAGTGTTTTCTATGTTAGTGGCTGCAAAGATAATGTTGACGATGCAGACTCGCCATCTTCACAGTAGCTAGTGAACGCGCCTATAGAGAGAAATGCACACTTCATATGAATTGACCCTTCGCTAAGCCACGGCCGAAAACTGCCACTGGCCAATCGTGTCTTAGCAACCGTAACTAGGCGCGGGAGGTCTGGCAAGCTTTCGAGCGAGGGAAACATGCCGAAGCGTTGTGCGTATGGATTGTGCAAATCTGATTCCCGGTATCCTAAAAGTTTGAACGGGGGAGTGGAATTTTTTGTCACATGTCTGTCCTGTCTTGTGATGCACATGGGTGTTTGTTATGTTGAGCCATGTGCTCTTGTCATTGTTTGATCCCTCCCCCTTGTTATCTGATTATTGGTTTATTTGCTCCACCTGTCTGTCTCGTTACCCTCCTTTGTTTGCCTCTCTATTTAGTCTTCCTGTGTTTGCTGTCTTGTGCTCGTTCGTTGTATTTGTTACGCGTGTTGTATTCTGTGCCTGTTCCTGCCCTGCCTTGTCTGTTTTGGGATTTAGATTTGGTTTGTTTATTTTATGTTTTATCTTATTAAAATACTTCTGCTCTGCACCTGAATCCACGGAATTATTCCCGGTCCACCCGTGACAGAACGAACGAGCCTATGTGGATTCAGCGGAGCGAACTGTGTCCGGCTGAGAGAGAGAATGGGATTTCTCTTTTTAAATATTTCTCTCTGTGTGCCCAGAGGAATGAGGAGAGGAGGGCAGCAGAGTCTTCCTCACTGGTCTCTTCGGGAATGGGATCATCGTCGTTGAGTCCGTCCAGCGTGGGGATTCCGTCTATGATTTTGACCAACCTCGAGTCTGCACAGATCCGTCAGAAGGGACGGAGAAGGAGAAGGGGGAGACACGTCCCGTCTACCCAGTCAGAGATTGTTCACGTCCCGTCTGCCCAGTCAGAGACAGTTCACGTCCCGTCTGCCCAGTCAGAGACAGTTCACGTCCCGTCTGCCCAGTCAGAGACAGTTCACGTCCCGTCTGCCCAGTCAGAGACAGTTCACGTCCCGTCTGCCCAGTCAGAGACAGTTCACGTCCCGTCTGCCCAGTCAGAGACAGTTCACGTCCCGTCTGCCCAGTCAGAGACAGTTCACGTCCCGTCTGCCCAGTCAGAGACAGTTCACGTCCCGTCTGCCCAGTCAGAGACAGTTCACGTCCCGTCTGCCCAGTCAGAGACAGTTCACGTCCCGTCTGCCCAGTCAGAGACAGTTCACGTCCCGTCTGCCCAGTCAGAGACAGTTCACGTCCCGTCTGCCCAGTCAGAGACAGTTCACGTCCCGTCTGCCCAGTCAGAGACAGTTCACGTCCCGTCTGCCCAGTCAGAGACAGTTCACGTCCCGTCTGCCCAGTCAGAGACAGTTCACGTCCCGTCTGCCCAGTCAGAGACAGTTCACGTCCCGTCTGCCCAGTCAGAGACAGTTCACGTCCCGTCTGCCCAGTCAGAGACAGTTCACGTCCCGTCTGCCCAGTCAGAGACAGTTCACGTCCCGTCTGCCCAGTCAGAGACAGTTCACGTCCCGTCTGCCCAGTCAGAGACAGTTCACGTCCCGTCTGCCCAGTCAGAGACAGTTCACGTCCCGTCTGCCCAGTCAGAGACAGTTCACGTCCCGTCTGCCCAGTCAGAGACAGTTCACGTCCCGTCTGCCCAGTCAGAGACAGTTCACGTCCCGTCTGCCCAGTCAGAGACTGTACACGTTTCGTCTGCCCAGCCAGAGACAGTTCACGTCCCGTCTGCCCAGCGAGAGACTGTACACGTCCCGTCTGCCCAGTCAGAGATTGTTCACGTCCCGTCTGCCCAGTCAGAGACTGTTCACGTCACGTCTGCCCAGTCAGAGACTGTTCACGTCACGTCTGCCCAGTCAGAGACTGTTCACGTCACGTCTGCCCAGTCAGAGACTGTTCACGTCACGTCTGCCCAGTCAGAGACTGTTCACGTCACGTCTGCCCAGTCAGAGACAGTTCACGTCACGTCTGCCCAGTCAGAGACTGTTCACGTCACGTCTGCCCAGTCAGAGATTGTTCACGTCCCGTCTGCCCAGTCAGAGACTGTTCACGTCACGTCTGCCCAGTCAGAGACTGTTCACGTCACGTCTGCCCAGTCAGAGACAGTTCACGTCCCGTCTGCCCAGTCAGAGACAGTTCACGTCCCGTCTGCCCAGTCAGAGACAGTTCACGTCCCGTCTGCCCAGTCAGAGACAGTTCACGTCCCGTCTGCCCAGTCAGAGACAGTTCACGTCCCGTCTGCCCAGTCAGAGACAGTTCACGTCCCGTCTGCCCAGTCAGAGACAGTTCACGTCCCGTCTGCCCAGTCAGAGACAGTTCACGTCCCGTCTGCCCAGTCAGAGACAGTTCACGTCCCGTCTGCCCAGTCAGAGACAGTTCACGTCCCGTCTGCCCAGTCAGAGACAGTTCACGTCCCGTCTGCCCAGTCAGAGACAGTTCACGTCCCGTCTGCCCAGTCAGAGACAGTTCACGTCCCGTCTGCCCAGTCAGAGACAGTTCACGTCCCGTCTGCCCAGTCAGAGACAGTTCACGTCCCGTCTGCCCAGTCAGAGACAGTTCACGTCCCGTCTGCCCAGTCAGAGACAGTTCACGTCCCGTCTGCCCAGTCAGAGACAGTTCACGTCCCGTCTGCCCAGTCAGAGACAGTTCACGTCCCGTCTGCCCAGTCAGAGACAGTTCACGTCCCGTCTGCCCAGTCAGAGACAGTTCACGTCCCGTCTGCCCAGTCAGAGACAGTTCACGTCCCGTCTGCCCAGTCAGAGACTGTACACGTTTCGTCTGCCCAGCCAGAGACAGTTCACGTCCCGTCTGCCCAGCGAGAGACTGTACACGTCCCGTCTGCCCAGTCAGAGATTGTTCACGTCCCGTCTGCCCAGTCAGAGACTGTTCACGTCACGTCTGCCCAGTCAGAGACTGTTCACGTCACGTCTGCCCAGTCAGAGACTGTTCACGTCACGTCTGCCCAGTCAGAGACTGTTCACGTCACGTCTGCCCAGTCAGAGACTGTTCACGTCACGTCTGCCCAGTCAGAGACTGTTCACGTCACGTCTTCCCAGCGAGAGACTGTTCACGTCACGTCTGCCCAGTCAGAGACTGCTCACGTCCCGTCTGTCCAGTCTGGGACAGAGCAAGATATGCCCATTCACGTGGCCGCCAAGGCTATGCTAGACTATCTGGAGCGTCTGGCTCGGATCCTGGACATGCCGGTGGATGCTGTTCCAGAGCCGAAGGCAGAGCCAGTGCACGAGATACTATCTTGAGGCCAAGAGTTACTATCTTGAGGCCACGAGTTACTATCTTGAGGCCACGAGATAGTTATTTATTTATTTTTTTTGACAAAGTGGGAGTAGGGGGGCTCCATAGTATATAGCAATCAAATGTAAATTAAAACACTAGCCTTCAATGTATGAATTATCACCTGAGTAATTATTAAAGCTATGGTATTCAATCAAGAGCAGTGAGTGAAGTTCTCTTTGTCTTTTGTTTAACACTAATGACACAGACAGCAGTACATTAGGCTGCTGTCACTTTCAGAGCAAATCACAGACCTAATATATTGATACACATCCGATTCTCCCAATTGTTTACCTTAATTTAAGACAAAAACCGACTAAGTTTACGCGAATGCAGTTTTTGACAAATTTCTGTGTATTTGACAATTTCGCCGCACACAGAAAGCTGTCTGTGTGAATAGTGAATACAAGTTCTCTTTTGTGACACATTGCACTTTTAATAACTCATCTAACAACATCAACCACATCCTGCTCTGTATTTCTCATTCGCCCATGTTTCTTTATCGCTCTAATGTGTCAATAACTCCTGCCCATTAAAAGCTGCACGGATATATTTGCATAATGCCGTATATGAACGACATAGAAAAAGTCAAATTGATTCACAATTTATATCATTTCCACGATATATATTGTCATATCACTAAGTAGCAAACACTAATGCTTAAACACATTTTACTAGATAGTTGATAAAACCAACAACTGATTAACTATTAAGTCTGATTGACTAACATTATTTTTCCCCTTGCCAATGCTTATTTAGTCCATGTTAACTGAAGGCAAATCTGAATGATGTTCCATTTTAACCTTAATCAACAATTAGAACCGACCATGACATCCACGCCTTATCTGAATACTTTTGAAAAGTTGCTGACCCAATGGTAGATGGAGTTGTACAGCTGCATTTCACATGTGAATGTTGAAGTTAGGGGGCCTGAACAAGTTGATACAGGAAATCAGCAGCGTAATAACCAGATTGACTGGCAAAAGTATTTTATAGTGTGAGAATACAAAAATACTAAACTTAAATGTATTTAAATAAAAATTCAAAGGCTTGAAAATACATAACCTATTTTAAACACATTTATCTGAAATCCCTGTAGGTCCAGGTTATCCCAAACCTTAAAAGTAAGGCTCAAATCATGCATGTATACATAGGCCTAACATACAAGTAATTTTTGTAACTCATACTTGTCAGTTCAGACTGGGCTGAATGCTAGATCCATGCCTCTCAATCAGAGCCTCAAAAAAACTTCCAAGGGGGCCTCAAGTGACTTCAAATGATTTAAAAGAAGACAAAAAAAAGCATGAAAATAAGCTAAAACAGGGGTTTTCAAAGTAAAAGAAAGTGTGCCTCCCTTTTGACACAACATGGTGATCAATGGTGATCAGTGTGCATGGTTTGTTTGCGCTTCAATATTAACTCTCTTTCCTAATGTACAACTCCTGCATGTCACTGTACGTGTGTCACGGGCTGGTTGAAGCAGGCACAGAAGCTGGACCACAATTGCAGCAGACTTTATTTAAACAAACTAGATACACACAGACAGGAATCAAAGAGAACAGAAACAACCACGCATTTAACACAGGACTTAAATACACAGGGAAATGAGACACAGCTGGAACAAATGAACTGATGAAGACTGATAGACAGGTGATAGAACTGAACACTAACGATAAGCGGGAAACCTGGGAACAGGACTGAACCAAATACACAATGAAAGGGGGAAACACAGGACATACATGTAACAATGTGTTGCTGTAATCGTCTTTACCTTGATTATAATTTTCACCCATCAAAACTTTGCTAGCATGACACTGGTTTGCTTTATTCAGCTGAGAGATGTAATTTGTGTGTCATATGCTTATACAGCAGTTCAGTCTGTATTTCACAGCACGATAAGAAACAGCTTGGGCTGCTATAGAACAATCTCAGAAGAGGAGAGAGATCATGCTTTCAAATATTTTTGTGTATGCTGTATGGTGTGGTGATTTGTGAATATTGATGCTTTGGCTATCATCAAGGCTGTCATTAAGAGTGTGAATGAAAGGATTCACTTCTTGCTACACAAATAACACCTGTCTTCAAATTCCTAGCATGCCCAGACATGCCAATGCAATTGTGTGTATCTGTGTTTAGAGTGAGTCTGTCTGTACATGTTCGTGTTGACTTTCATGCTTTCTAGCATACTTGAACAGTAGCCTGTACAGTAGAGTTTTGTTTTTTTACTTGATTAGTTAATGTAGAGCATTGCCACAACTCTTCGCCCTCTGAAGCAAAGAATCAGCGAACACAAAAGTTCAATAAGACGAAATGATATGAATTATTCTGTTGCCCTCCACTTTAGTAACCACTCACATCCTCTATCCTCCCTCAGGTTTCAGGGAATAGAACAGGTTACTTCTCAGAGAGGGGGGGATGTAGACAGGCGACTATGTCAGAGAGAGCTATGTTGGATCTATATGCTAGAAGCTCTACAACCGCTGGGCCTTAATGAGGATTCTGATATGAGTGTGTTTCTTTAATCTCATTACTATAGACTATTCCATGTTTTATGATGGCCATAGCCTGATATTTACATGGAATAGGGTGTTGATGTAGTGTAATAAACATTTTTTTGTACATTTCTTTATAAAAAAAAATGCTGTACATTTTTTTTAAATCTTGATGTAATTTATGTGTTTTGTTTTCAGTAGACCCTGTGCCTAAGGCTATATTTGATATAGGCTATGTTGAACTACATTTCCCATGTTCCCTATCCCTGTAGCCTTAGCCATGTTAACACAGGTGTCTGGCATTATGCAATCAGGAGAGGTGATTGACAAGGGCTTTTTTATATGGCCACATTCACTCTGTTTGTATGCCTGAAGAAGGTCGCAAGACCGAAAGCTTGCTAATAAATTGATCTTGCACAGTGTTTGAGTGTGCGGCTGCTGTATTTTTTACAATTTTCCAAGAGCATTGCCACATAAAATGAACTAGATTCATTTTAGTTTGCACCACATGCTTATGTGATTTTTAACGTCAACAAATATTAAACATCAAGTCTCCTTTTAAACTCAATCTAGATAGCTGCAAGTACCCCATTATTTTTAACAGGAGCAAATTTAGCATACAGTCCTCAACCAAAGCTATCTCTGTTGGTTGTCGCCCCATTATTAAGTAATGAGTGCAATAAGAGCGCTTTGGAACAATTCCTCTTCCTGTCCTGGTGCCCGACATTAAATGATAAACAACACAAGGTGATGAGATTAATAGGATTTTAGGTTTTGCATATAAGCCAAGCTTCCACTCTTAGACACATATCTGTCCCTGATCTCATTTGTTTGTGCTAAAACATTGCATTGCTTGATGCAAGACTTCATAAAGAGTAAAAAACTAATTATGATGTTGAAAAATTATCCTATTTAGAACATATCTAATCTGATTTGCATACAATTTGCATATTCTGTTAATTGTTACAAACACGTGGCCTTATGTTTCCTCTTGACTGGTTAACCGAACACAATGCCACTATGAAATCTCTATGTAATTAACTCTTAAAAAATAAAGGTTCTTTATTGGCATCTATGGTTCCATAAAGAACCTTTAACATCAATGAAACCTTTCCATTACAGAAAATGCAGTTTTTAGTGGAAAGGGTTCTTTAGATTTTTTAAATGTTCTCCACACTAAGAATTTTTTTTTAAAGAACTGTTCACTGAGGAACTTTGAGGAACCAAAAATTGTTCTTCTATTGCATTACTGTCTGGCTGAGAAGCATGGCCATAAATAAGGGGAAAGAAGGGTTCTTTGTGCAAGGGGTTGACTCATTAACAGAGTTAATACTGTTTTAGGGTCAGCAACACAGAACATATAGATGGTGTAGAATGCCTTGGGCTAATTAAAGTCTCCTCGACGTGTGACTGGAATGCACCATTATTAAAGGACCTGTAGGTAATTAAGGTAATTAACATAAGAGAAGTCCATAAGAAGTCCTTAATAATTCCATAAGTCCAAAGTTGATCATATCCAGTGTCATATGATAAGGAAAAGACATAGGCCTGTTTATCTTTTTCACTCATCAAAGGTACAACATATCTGTAATGTTGGAAAATGAATATTGTTTATATGTTCCTTAATACATCACACGGAAATAGAGCGGAGTTGTTCAAGGAAATTTCATTAGCTGCTGACTCCAAACTTCTGATGGACTACTGAGAACTATCAAGTGCTTTTACTGATAATCTTGAGGAGATGCAGTGATGAAGGTTCTGGTAATGGTGTGGAAATGAGAGAGACAGACATGCACCAGATTGTCCACACACGTACCTGGCCTGCAGTTTTGAGACTCCATAATGGGTCAGTCTCTCACCACAGTAGGCTTTAATTTTGCTAAAGCAAAATTATTGATTAGTGTTCCTGACAGTTAGTACATTGAATCTATATATGGACAATGGTCCATTCCACATCTGCTGCACTGATTTATGTTACACTGACATAACTTAAGAAAGAACACTCTGTTTGTAATATATCAACATTGATCTTACAATTTGTCCTTTACACATCACTACAGTATAATACCTGAAAGCACTCTATAGCACCACTATTTCTGCCAACATCAGTTGCTTGGCTGACATATGGTATTAAATGTACACACTATGAATATGCAGAAAAATTATGTCATGACAACAATCACTGGGTGATGTGTCACGGACAAGGACATGCAAAATCCTACTAGCTTCACTAGTGATATCTGCTTGAGTTGAGATTTGAAGGCAGGCCAGACAAAGGGGGAAAATGTCGATAGTGTATGTTTAAAGATATGAATTGAAACTAGTGACAGATCTTTTCCTCTGTATATTTTGATGTACATCATAGTCTAACAGTCTGGATTATCAAACAAAAAAGTGACTTGGTTCAATGCATTGGTTGTTGATTTGATGTTGAGATGCATTCAAAAGTGGAGACAGATGAACACAAGCACAGGGGCAGGGTTTAAGAAAACTGATGATTGGTGAAGTCCTTTAAAAGTCACCAGAGAGAAGAAAAAATGTAATATGCATACATGGAAGTTAGGGTTATGTCACTGGTGGGCTAGGGTTAATAATATGTAACTGGTGAAACATCTACTATAATATAAGAAAATATTTGTGATGCATATGTTGTTGGCAAAAAATATTTTCTTGCTCCGCGTCGTTCCTAACAACGCCCCTTAGCTGTTCTAAATTCACTGTAAATCACGGCTTCACGGGTCTTATTGCTTTATTTTATCACTAAGCCAAGGCATTGTTGGCCTATTTTGACACCACAAAAAATCTGTGAAAATATGAGTATACTGTGTTTATATGAAGGAATTTTCCATATTGATATTTCACAAGTGTTTAACCTGTATTTTGACTTATGCATTGGATTGTATTGCTTTTTAGAGTTGAAGGAAATATCCATAAACATAAGGGAAAAGTTACTGGTCCTTTTTTGCTAGGACATTACCCGTATCTCTACAGATTTTTTTTTTTTCTAACAGTGTACAGATAAAACACACATGAGTACACCAATATACTTACTGTGTAGGCCAATGATTGAACAAAGCATCTTGGCTGTCGTTGTGGTCATTATTGCACATATTTTAAGGGGTGTCTCTTGCTCAAAAGGGAGGCTATAGCAAGCAGAACAAAATAAACCACAGGAATTATATTGAGTGAGGTTATGCAACATAGCAATACAATTGTCACATTAGTCTATTAATTGAATTATTTGTGTAAAAGAATATTGCAGTTTGCTGTGGTGTTTCTGGACCTGATGATGGTCATTTAAATATTTAATTGGACATGGAATATTGCAAATATGGAATATTTAAACATGCTTCCAACTACCAAGCACTCTATTGCTGTCTTGCTGTTTCTTGATCTTTCTTTGCAATCTTGAAAATTGTAACCATTGTTAAGACACTCACAATATTACAGAATAGCTGGCAGTTAAATAGAAGAATATGGTTGGGAAACTATATTATATTATATATTTATGAGGATTTCGTTGCTTTGAATTCTTATATACAGAGAAAATGCAAAGTGATACCAAACATATACAGACTTATGCACTGTAAAATCTAACATTGTTCTTACTAACTATTGTTTAGTTAACTTTAATAAATCTCCGGCAATGTGTTGAACTTACTGAAAAAAAATTTGTAATCTGTACTGTTTGCATGCTATGCCTTCATTACTCAGAAAACCCTTTTAAACATTACTTGACTGGTTTGAGTACCATTTTGCCAAAGCAAAAAAAAAAAAAAAAAAAAAAAAAAACAGGCGGGGCAAATGGTTTTTGATGCGGGGCAATTCTTAATAGACTTTTCACTAATTTCTTCCACTTCTGCAGTCATCATTCTTCTTAGTTGCATACGCTCATTTTCCAGTCTTGTTGAATGGTATTGTCAATACAACTAAACATTTTGGGAGAACTTATGTGACATAAGTTGACTTCATAAATTCATGTTGATTTCCTAAAATCAACCTAAAATTCCTCACCATTATTGTGACTAGTGTTCCCTTTGGTTGGGCACTTGGAACTTCATTTATATCATTCTGATTCTCTTCCAATTGATGCAGTGATGCAACATGAAATCACAGTTATTTGATTTCAAAGGAAGTGAAGTAATAAATATTATATATATACAGTATTTATACTTAAATTATTTCCATGTTCTTAATGAATGTATTTATGATGTATAACATGATTATGTTAAATAATTATCTTTTTACATTTTAATTGCAAACACTTATAGCATAAACTTTTAATTGGGTTGATATAATCCCTCTATATTTGTGTGTTACGGCGTCCAGTCTCCCTGAGTCCATCATTTCTCAACCACGAGCGCCCTCTCCTGAGTTCTAGTGTATTGCATACTCTCTTATTAGTATGCATCATTTGCGCTGTGACTACCATCACCTGTTCTGTGTTAATCATTGCTCAGCCTTTATCTGCCTCATTAACTCAATGTTCAGTGCGAAGTATTGCCTCTCTACGTGTGCATGTCCGAGCCGTTTCTGAGTATCAAGATTACCTGCATTTCTGATCCTCGCTATACTAACCTTCTCTGATTGCCTGCAGCCTTCCTCTCGACCCTCTGCCTGATCCGGACACCGATTCAAGCCGCCTGCCTAGACCTTTCTGCCTGTCCCTGGTTTATGTACGCTCGCCGCCAGCCCAGACCTTTATGCCTGTTCCAGTTTGCTGCATGCACGCCGCCTGCCTACGACTCCCAGCCTGGTTTCTTCCTACTGCCTGCGCAACCTCATCCGAGACTTCCTGAGTTTATTTCTGACTGTCTTTGAGTTATATTCCAAGAATTCCTGAGATTATTTCTGACTGCCTTTGAGTTATTAAAGTTGTTGCAAATGGATCTGCCTCAGCCTTCTGATTCGTTACAGAATACTTCGCCACACGAGGATCCAGCAACTATGACCGCATTAGCCGCAGCGTTCAACTCACAAGCCTCGCAACTGGCTTCCCATCACCATCAGCTTACACGTCTAACAGCTGTGACGGAGGAACTGGTAAAGGCTGTACAAGCTCTACGAACCTCTTCCTCGGGCGCTTCTTCTGATTCCGTCTCTCCGTCGCCGGCGCCGATGTCCCCACTACAGACCACCGCGAGCCCTCGACTCGCGTTACCGGAGAAGTTTGACGGTAATCCAGGTAAATGCAAGGGATTCATCCTTCAATGTTCTCTGTTTCTGAGCCAACAGCCTTCACAACACCCAACGGACGCCAACAAGATCCTTTTCGTCTCCTCCCTGCTGACCGGCCGCGCACTGGATTGGATGACGGCCGTATCGAGAACGGATGGCTCTGCATTCCGCTCGTACGGCGCGTTTCTTCAGGAATTCCGGGCCGTCTTTGAACATTCCAAAGAGGGGAAGGGAGCGGAGGATTTGCTACTGGAACTCACGCAAGGACGTAATTCTGCAGCTGAGTATGCACTAGAATTTCGCACTTTTGCCGCGCAAACTAACTGGACTGATGATTCCCTCAAAGTGATTTTCCGGCGTGGTCTGAGTCACGTGTTACAGGCAGAGCTGGCTTGCCGCGATGAAGGAAGGGATTTCAACCAGTATGCTCAACTCGCCATTCAGATTGATAACCTGATGCGCTCACGCCGCGCTGGCATGCGCTCCACTACCTCTCGCAGTTTTCCCGCACCACGGTACCACGGTTCCATGCCTTCTGATTCAGGTGAACCCATGCAAATCAACTCTTTTCATATTTCAGATGAGGAAAGAGAACGTCGCCGATCACAGAGATTATGCTTGTACTGTGGAGGGGAAGATCACGTTCGTCAAAACTGTCCACGTCGGTCTGCCAACAGAGAGAGTACTGCGGTGAGTCTAACCCTTGACTGTTTAAATCCTAAGTCATGTGTAGTAGTTCCCATAGAATTTACTGTCAACGGTAAATCCGTTTCCACGTCGGCACTGTTGGATTCTGGCGCCGCTGGGAACTTCATGTCACGAGAATTTGCTAATCTACATAGGATTACTCTAATTCCATGCATTTCTCCCCTTTCTGTCGAGGCTGTTGACGGTAGACTGCTGGGCACCGGTCACGTCACTCACCTGTCTCAAGAGTTGCGTATGCGCAACCGGGCTGCTACATAGCGAATTGATTCAATTCTATATTCTTCAAGCTCCTTACACTCCCGTGATTTTGGGGTTGCCCTGGCTCCGTAAGCATGATCCACTGCTGCAATGGACCTCCGGTCAGATCGTCAGCTGGGGAAAAAGCTGCTTCTCTAACTGCCTGTCCTCCATTCAGCCACTTCCTGTGAGGAGCATCCGAGAGACCCCCGGTGACACCGCGCTTAATCGCCTCCCCGCTGTGTACCACGACCTGGCGGAAGCCTTCAGTAAGTCTAAGGCCACTAAGCTGCCGCCTCATCGTTCCTATGACTGCGCCATTGACCTCTAGCCTGAAGCCACACCACCTAAGGGGCGTATCTTCCCCCTGTCTCAACCCGAGACTGAAGCCATGCAGAAATACATTGAAGAGGAGCTCGCCAAGGGTTTTATTCGACCATCTACTTCTCCCGCCTCAGCCAGATTTTTCTTCGTTCAGAAGAAGGATGGAGGAATCCGACCATGTATTGATTACAGAGCGCTCAATGATCGCACCATCAAATTTCGCTATCCTCTGCCTCTGGTTCCGGCTGCACTGGAGCTGCTCCGCAAAGCAAGATACTATACCAAGCTGGACCTGCGAAGTGCATACAACCTGGTTCGTATCCGCGAAGGAGATGAGTGGAAGACGGCCTTTTCTACGTGTACCGGGCACTATGAATACTTGGTTATGCCGTTCGGGCTTTCCAACAGTCCTGCTGTATTCCAATCCTTCATTAATGACGTGTTCCGTGACATGCTCCAACGCCAAGTCATCGTCTATATTGACGACATTCTGGTTTACTCTGACTCCCTAGAAGCTCATGTCCAACACGTTTGTGCTGTGCTACAGAGGCTCATCCAGTATCAGCTCTACGCGAAAATGGAGAAGTGTGACTTCCACCAAACCTCTACCTCGTTCTTGGGCTACATCATCAGTCCGGGGGGTGTGGCTATGGAGGATGGCAAGGTAAGGGCAGTGGTGGAGTGGCCCCAGCCCACTACTCTGAAGGAGCTGCAGCGCTTCCTAGGGTTCGCAAACTTTTATCGTCGCTTTATCAGAGGGTTCAGCACGGTGGCGGCACCCCTGACCGCGCTGGTTCGCAAGGGTACTTCTCGTCTGCCTTGGAGTGAAGAGGCTGCCCGGGCCTTTAACTGTCTCAAACAGGCTTTTACCTCAGCCCCCATCCTGCATCATCCTGATCCAGAGTCACCTTTTGTGGTTGAAGTGGACGCCTCGAGTACCGGCCTGGGTGCAGTGCTGTCTCAGCGTCAAGGATCGCCTCCAAAATTGTACCCCTGCGCCTATTATTCCAGGAAGCTCAGTCCAGCGGAAAGGAATTACGATGTGGGTGATCGTGAGTTGCTGGCCATGAAGGCAGCCTTTGAGGAGTGGAGGCACTGGCTGGAAGGCTCCACATACCCTTTCATCGTTCTGACTGATCACAAGAACTTGGAGTACCTGCGCTCGGCTAAACGGCTGAATCCCTGTCAGGCCAGGTGGTCTCTGTTCTTTTCTCGCTTCCAATTCACAGTCACCTATCGTCCGGGCTCAAAGAACGTCAAGGCGGATTCCTTGTCTCGTCAGTTTGATTCTGAGGTAACCACCCAGACTCCTGAAGCCGTTCTTGATCCTGATTTGATCATCAGTCCCATACGGTGGGACATCGAGACCGAACTCGAACTGGCCAAAGCTGACTCCGAGACTCCTCCAGAATGCCCCCCGGGGAGACTCTATGTTCCCGAAGCTCTCCGAGAAGAAGTGCTGAAGCATGTTCATGCCCTGCCCAGTTCCGGACACCCGGGTATCACCTCCACCATCCATCTCCTTCAGAATCGCTTCTGATGGTCAACCTTGTCCCAGGATGCCAGTCGGTTCGTTCACCAATGCCTAACCTGTAATACCCAGAAAGCTTCCCATCTCATGCCTGCCGGTTTACTTCAACCACTGCCCATTCCTCAACAACCCTGCTCTCATATTGCTATCGATTTTATTACGGATCTGCCACCATCTGACGGACACACCACTATCCTCACTGTAATCGACCGCTTCTCCAAGGCCTGCCACCTCATACCCCTCAGTAAGCTTCCCACAGCCTTGCAAACAGCTGAACACCTCTGTAATCTAGTATTCCGGTTTTATGGTCTGCCTGAAGACATGGTCTCGGACAGGGGTCCTCAATTCACTTCCCGAGTCTGGTCTGCCTTCTTCCAAATGCTCCAAGTCAACGTGAGTCTTACCTCCGGCTACCATCCTCAGGCCAACGGTCAGGTAGAACGACTCAACCAGGAGATCTCCCGTTTCCTCCGGTCCTACTGCCAACTCCATCAGAAGGACTGGAGCCGGTATCTTATGTGGGCAGAATACGCACAGAACTCCATTCAGAAACACTCCACGGGCTTGACTCCGTTCCAGTGTGTTCTCGGATTTCAACCACCCCTGTTTCCCTGGTCTGGTGAGCCCACGAACGTTCCCCTAGTTAATGACTGGCTAAATCGGAGCGAGGAGACCTGGAATCTGGCTCATACACACCTTCAGCGGGCTGTCAACCGAGGTAAGAGGAAGGCTGATCGTCACCGCCGTCCCAACCCAGAGTATCAGCCAGGTCAATGGGTATGGTTATCCACGCGTAATCTACGTCTAAACCTTCCTTGCAAGAAGCTCAGTCCAAGATTCATGGGGCCTTACAAGATCTTGCGTCAGATAACTCCAGTATCCTTCCGTTTAGCTCTGCCCAGGCATCTGCGAATATCTCCCACTTTCCATGTCTCACTGCTCAAACCGGCCACACCTCCCCCTGAGGAAAGGAGGGGAGAGTCCGCTGAACAATCTTCCCAAGCCATCATTGTGGAGGGTGAGGAAGCCTACCGTGTTCATCAGCTACTGGATTCCAGACGTCGGGGGGGATTTCTGCAGTATTTGGTTGACTGGGAGGGCTTCAGTCCAGAGGAACGGTCTTGGGTCAATTCTGGTGACATTCTGGATCCCTTGCTCACTCAAGAGATTCATCGTACTCATCCTGACAAGCCTGCACCTCGTGCTCGTGGCAGACCCCGCCGTCGTCAGCATCCTCGCGCCAGGAGTCGCTCGCAGGGAGGGGGCTCTGTTACGGCGTCCAGTCTCCCTGAGTCCATCATTTCTCAACCACGAGCGCCCTCTCCTGAGTTCTAGTGTATTGCATACTCTCTTATTAGTATGCATCATTTGCTTGATGTAATTAAGTTATGCTTACTTACTTAAATTAAGGCAACGAGTTTGCACAATTTAATTAAGTAAACTGAACTAATTACACCGTAAAAACTAATTAGTTCAGTTTACTTAATTAAATTGTGCAAACTCATTGCCTTAATTTAAGTAAGTAAGCATAACTTAATTACATCAAGTTCTTCTTACTTAATCTATTTAAGTTCTGTCAACTTAATTCTATCTGTGATCTGAGGAAGTGTACTCCCAGAGTGCATTGCGGCATGAATAAATTAATTGCTTTGTTTTACCATTTTTGGCTTTATTTAACCATTAAAATTGTATTTGCCATCGTTATTGGGGTTATGCTGACAAGAGACAGCAAATAAAATTGCAATGGTCTAATTAATTAAAGTAATTAAAAAAAAGCTTGTTACCATTGTTGTGGTTTGCATGCTGAATGTTGAAGTCTGTGTGTGACTCAAGCAAAATTGCAAGATATTGTCACAAATATAGAGGGATTATATCAACCCAATTAAAAGTTTATGCTATAAGTGTTTGCAATTAAAATGTAAAAAGATAATTATTTAACATAATCATGTTATACATCATAAATACATTCATTAAGAACATGGAAATAATTTAAGTATAAATACTGTATATATATAATATTTATTACTTCACTTCCTTTGAAATCAAATAACTGTGATTTCATGTTGCATCACTGCATCAATTGGAAGAGAATCAGAATGATATAAATGAAGTTCCAAGTGCCCAACCAAAGGGAACACTAGTCACAATAATGGTGAGGAATTTTAGGTTGATTTTAGGAAATCAACATGAATTTATGAAGTCAACTTATGTCACATAAGTTCTCCCAAAATGTTTAGTTGTATTGACAATAACATTCAACAAGACTGGAAAATGAGCGTATATAACTAAGAAGAATGATGACTGCAGAAGTGGAAGAAATTAGTGAAAAGTCTATTAAGAATTGCCCCGCATCAAAAACCATTTGCCCCGCCTGTTTTTTTTTTTTTTTTTTTGCTTTGGCAAAATGGTACTCAAACCAGTCAAGTAATGTTTAAAAGGGTTTTCTGAGTAATGAAGGCATAGCATGCAAACAGTACAGATTACTATTTTTTTTTCAGTAAGTTCAACACATTGCCGGAGATTAATTAAAGTTAACTAAACAATAGTTAGTAAGAACAATGTTAGATTTTACAGTGTAGTTTTTACGGTGTGAAAATGTCTTTAATACTTTGAAAGTGCCTACAACACTGATACTTTCTCGTGTAAGTCAGGCTGCTGTGGAAACAGTAGTGGAGGCCTCTTATAGTATAGTATCTTATCTTATAGTAAACCACTGAGATCAACAGATGGAATGTTTGGAAAGTAGCAGTGATAGAATGGTTACTATAATGTCATGGCTGCTGAAGATACATTATGTTGCCAAATTAATCTCTGCTTATTACAGTACACTCACATAAAGCGATATACTTTATACTATATTATTATTTTTTTTTATTTTGTTGCTAAATCTAACTATATTATCACCCAGCTTTATATACTATCACAAATTATAAGTATGTCCAATTTGCTAAATGCAACTATAAGGCAAATAATAAACACTGAGAAATTATGTTACTATATTATAATAATTAGGTCACACTTTAGATTAGGGTCCAATTCTCACTATTAACTAATTATTAACAATGACTTTTGGATCAATAAACTCCTAATTACTGCATATTAATAGTTAGCAAGGTAGTTGTTAAGTTTAGTTGGAATTGGCAAGGGCAAAGGATGTAGAATATGGTCATGAAGAATAAGGCATTAGTATGAGCTTTATAAGTACTAATAAACAGCCAACATCCTAGTAATATGCATGCCAATAAGCAACTAGTTAATAGTGAAAATTGGACCCTAAACTAAAGTGTTGCCAATAATTATTATAATTATATTACTATAGAAGTTATATCACTAAATAACACTAAATATACTATATTATATTCAAAACTTTGTATATTCAAAACTTTGATTTCCTGTAAAGCTGCTTTGTAACAATGTGTATTGTGAAAAGATTTAAATAAATTTGACTTGGCACTTTTGTTATTTACCTTATTTGAATTAATAAGAATTATTTATCTATTCTCCACCTACACTTTATTTTTAGTCTACCATGCAACTGTTAAATATGCTAGTTTAAAATGATATGCAATCTTAAGGGTTAAAACAGTCCCCTCTTATGTCCCTCTCCAATGCACTCTTTATTAGTAGCCAGATCCCAAATGCTCAACTTCGTTTGTCTGTCTGAGCCAAACACTGAGAAATGAAAGATCACTGAACCACAATTCTATGTGCAACGGCTTGAGAAAAGCTAAATGGCCTCCCATTGGCTTAAATCGAGAAACACCATGATCAATGAGCCAGCCAGGCTAGCTTTCTGCTGAGGTCACACTGAGGTGGGGCAGCTTTGAGGTTGTGCCTCAACAGATGTCAGTCACATAAAGGCAGACAGTTGGGAGAGAGGAGGCTTATATCTAAATATATTCCATATCAACAGACTATTAGGTCTCAATGAATTACAGTATATTCAGATATTTACAGTTTAAGTCGCTCTCCTGGAAAGTGTTTTTGTTACAAGAGTTAGAAGTCATGAAGCAAAGTGTTTGAAAATCTGACAAAAAGACAAAGGTAAAAGACTGTGTAATAAACAGATTTAATGAGAGAAAGAACTGCAATCTCAGCATTGCACATGACTTATTATCAAATAAAAAACAATGGATACATTTAAAACTAAAGATGTTGATTATGTATTTAGAAACAATATATTTTACGTTTATTGCAAATTGCCCTATAGTAGGCGAAAAAGGTATGTGAACAAAGTAGCATTTCTAAATTCAGTATTCATAATACAGTGGTCGGATGACTTACTACTTTTAATTTTGGACATTTTAGAGAGGATTAATGAATGGCAATGAAGTGACACAACTAGCGCTGGTCACATGACAATGACAACATATTCGTATACATTTTTTTTTTAGCATAGCAATATTCTTAAGCATACCATCGATTATCGACCTCCGAGCTAACAGTAGGTCGGTCTTTAAAGTTATCGACGTTTTGAAGTTATCATAAAAAATCAATTCCCCTATAATGAGACTTTTGCACTCTATAAATAAATTGCAGAAATACTGACCGAATTACAGTCAAGTCAAGTCAAGTCAAATCACCTTAATTTATATAGCGCTTTTAACAATATAGATTGTTTCAAAGCAAGCCAAGGACAAACAGCAGCTCCTAAAACAAAGCCCACTTAGGTCTTGTTCAAAAGAGAAGTCTATTCAATGAATGTAGGTAAAGTTATATAACAGAAGCCCTGAGGACCAAGCCATTAATATACTCTGCCCAGACAGCTATTGACAGATTCTGTGCCATGCCTGAATTTGCACTTTATTTAAGCAGCCGCCTTTGGCATTTCTTGTCTTCACCCGGACATGAATACTTTTTTAACCTCCAATATAACATGATATATAACTTATTGGCTAGAAAGATCTAATAGGTACCCCAAAGCTGTTTTCATTTTTGATTAAGATCTTGGAGAGAATGGATGAGAGTGAGGGAGACTTGCAGACCTTTATTAATCTACAGTATCTGCTTGTGATGTCACGGTGACATGAAATGAACACAAATAATCTTTTGTAGCCCCTCGCCTCCAAGTCCAACCAGTGGCATTTCCAAGAGATTAATACAGTATTAAGTGTAAATGACTTAACACTAATCCACTTACAAGGACACATGCTAAAATCCTGATGTTAAGTGTGCCAAACACGGTTCTACAGTAGAGAAAATCACCAGCAAATGAGATCAAGGAAGTTGTGGACATTTTAACTGTCCTCTTTAATCACATGCATATTATTGCCTGAGAATTTAGAGGGTAATGATGAGAATAAATTATAGTGTGGATTAACAAAAGCTGATTGGGATTATTCATTGTCGGATAGAAGCAAAGTGAAATGGTAAGCTCTGTTTAAAATGGTTTCACTTTGGATTTTCCCTTGGCCTCCTTCACTGATTTCTACTTTATGTTTTTTTTTTTTACTTCTGAAACTTTTTTAAATCCGAGATTGTTTTATACACATTGATATGGAATCTGTGTCACCATGGCATTGTAATTAGGTTGCAGAGGAAAACACGAATCCATGATGCAGGAGGCAGGCTTCAGAAATCCCCACCAGAACAGATGATGGTCACGAGCTAATTGGATGGTCAGTGTACTAAGGGTGGAGACTGCATATTTAGACATTAAAATGTTAGCATCATAACTGAACTTGATCTATTTTCAGATCTTGCATATGGAGAAATGACAACAAAGTAAGACTGAACACAAAAAAATCCTGATAACAAAGTTTTTTATTACAACAGTTTCAATGTTTCATTATCGATAAATGGTTTGTGGCAATATAACATGGTTGCTGAGTTTTTTTCTTTTCACAAAACCCAAGAAAGAAATTTGATCGGCAGCTGAAAGCGTACACATTGAATTTACACTTTGAACGATGATAACCGCCATACAATAAGACAACCAAGACAGGGTGCAACACAAAGCAACCCCAAAACCACATCGATAAAAATCAATTAAAATAAAACACCCGGTCCTTAGAAGTGTTTTCACATCTAGACTGAATTTGCTTTTTTCTCCTCCTCCTCTTTCTTAGCAATAAAAAAGCATTTCACTGAAGCAGCACTAACAAGAAGGTGTTAATCATTACCAACATAAAAATCCAAGATTGTGCAGTTTATCCTATAATTTGAAATAAAAAATAGAATGCCATAACTTTGTGAGCAGGTCACTTGTCAACAAAAAGCCACGCCTCAATAGGATGATGAATATTTGGGGATATCCACTAGGCCACGCCCCCTTGTCCTATGGCATAGTTGAAACCAATGAAAAATAGCCCACCATGGCAACCAGATGAATCCATGCCATATGCTCCTGGAAGTAGAAGCTTTCTCTTTTCTTCCCAACGCTGGAATGGACAAGGGAGGCGGTCCAGATGCATCTAGGTGTTGCTAGAGGGTTGGCTCATCCCATCCGACAGTGATGCAGCTTTAGAATTTTTTTACATTTTGGTTACAAAGTTATACTGCTAAAAGAAGTGAATGAAAAGAAGGCAATGCAGGGAAGGGAGTGTGCACAGTGCATGATGGCAGCTTGTGTCTTCACGAGGCCGCCTGCTTCTCCTGTTCAATGGCTGTGGACAAAGAAGGAAAGTCACATTTAAATTCACCTCCTCTTTGCGACCATTTGCACTCAGTTTGTGCTTCTAAATCTCAATTGATAACATTCTGTGGGAAGATTAACTAATTATAACCTAAGGACACAGATATAGACGTTTCCATGCACAGCTTACTATAGTTATGTAATGCCTGGATGTCAAAAAAAGGACAATTTTGAGCTGAAATTCTTACTTTCTTTAGATGGCAGTGGGTTTTTCTCCTGCGTCTCAGTCTTCTTCAGCTTGGTTTTGTCGAAGCTGGTGACCTCTTCCAGGTTTGGTTTGTCAGACATGATTGGTTGTATGCTTAAGGAACAAAAGAGAATTTTTTTTTTTAATTTTCCTCGCTTTCTTGTCTGCAAAAGCACTTAAGTCATGGGAGAGAGCAAGGGTTGCTTCGCTATAACACCGAGGCAATGAAGGTCTTGCAATCTATTGTTCATTTTGAGGCGATTTGCATCACATCCCGTTGATGTTCATGACAGGGCCACACAGCACTGAACAAAACCGCACCCTTTTTGAATGGCGTCTGAGACAGCAAAAATAAATATTTACATAACAATAGCAGTTCCCACGCTGAGATTACAGGAGAGGCGCAAATATGATTCAATACGACATCGGACCGGTTTGCCTATATCTTTTCTTTTAAATGTTCTACTTTTTTTTCGTCAGTAAAAATCTGACAGACTTTTGCCCATTCAGCTCGGTTTCTTTCGTGAGCATGGTCGCACAGATCATTTCGTATGTGATTGCATTCAAGAAAAAACACCGCCCTGTGCCGCTTTATCAGCCAGCACACAATGCTGCCGTTTCTTTTAACGCCCTGTTCACCAATCACACGTCATAACACATTAACCTACTCTGCCTTTGATACAAGGGAGCAAATGTGCCAACTGACATAATGAGCCGCATCCTTATTAATGCATTTGCAGCACAAAGAGGCTTAACAAAGGAAAATAGGTTAACCGCCTTGATCGCCTGGAGTTATCGACTTTAAATCAACATTTGCGTATTTGTTAATAGCTACTATTTAGAATGTTCTAAAGATGCTTTGAACACAGCACGTCTTCAAATACAAAGACATATATGTTTTCCAGAATTATTTGAAAAAGGACAGATTTCACACGTCCAATAAAAATAGGCTACCGATATAACGGTTTGCGTTTTTACCAATAGTTAACATGGTGCGAATATAATTATTTTATATGCGTAACATTAGGTCTAAATCACATACCTTCGTAGACGGATTGGAGCTAGAAGTCTTTAGCTGAATAACGTTGCAGTTATAATGGCGCGCCAATGCGCAAGCATGACATATATAGAGGGAGATATGCTAATCAAAAGCTGACGTCAGTTTTCAGTTCTACAGGAGAACAGAACAGGGTTCAGGGCAGGTAATAGTCTGTAACATTATCCTATCTAAATTGTGGGTTTTAATCGCAGATACTCACAAACTGTCTTTTTATGACAAAGAGATCAATAAATCTTTGTATTATTCGTTTCTTTCTTTTATTTTACATTTTACATTTAATATGATTTTTAGCAACGTGCCAAGACGCCACCTGGTGGACATGTTAGACTGTTACATTTCATTTTATGCAAGAACATACATTTTAATTGATTTTGCTGAACAGTTTATTTTGATTAGCAGGGGAAAAAATAACAACTTAAATCGCGTTAGATAGCTTACATGTTTTTTGGTTTGTTTTTTTAAAGGAAAGAAAAATCATCTAAAAATCGTCTACAAATGATAAATTAAAACCCATTTACTGTGAAATATATCCCATATACAATATAAATATTACGTCTCATCCAACCCCCCACCGTTTGTACCTTTTTCTTGGCACAATATTTTTAATTGTATACCTTCGCAATAATCTTTGAGGTACTTTTATGTGCTAGTGTAGGGGGCTTTTAGTTTGGTAATGATCCGGAAGGGTTCTTGAACACATGTGCTTTCATGTATTTAGAGGTTCTCACGTGTAGAATGATGGGTTTTTGATGTTTAATGGTTCATCCATAACGTAATATCTCAAAAAACATGAAGTTTGCATACAAGGTATGATAGACGCTATTTTATTCGTGATGTTCTTCTTGTGAATAATTGTATTGCCTTTCCGTATATATTTTTTAGTGAGATCGTGCCTGCTGGTTTACGATTCTGTTGATAAATATTTCATAATATATATATTGAATAAATAAAAAAGACAATTCATTGTTTTTCATGTGTATGCCTGAAAGAGAACGTTTGGATTGAACTTGTTTGCAATTCCTTCTAGTTTTCCAACTTATTAGGGGCATTTTATCGCCACGGGAACCTGTCGTTCACTAAAGATGGGAATTCTGTCATCAGTCCTGTCGGGAACCGCATCTCCGTTTTTAATATGAAAAAGTAAGTATTTCGTAACGTCCAAACAAACTGATTTCATAGGCAGTCTGTGAGTTGAAAACACTCATTTACAAGCGAAAGTTATACTGATTTCAGCTGAGGAATGTTATTTTTCGTATTTCTTCAGTAACCGATCAGAAACCTTACCAGTGTCCACCACAAAGAACATTACCTGTTTTGGAGTCTCTCCAGATGGGAATCTTGCCATACTTGTAGATGAAGGTATTGGAAAGTCCACCATTCTCCATTTGTATTTTTTTTCTCCTGTCATGTCATGTGCTGCCTGTGTTCATAACTTGTTCTAAAAAGTCCTTTTTGAAAAAATCAAATTTGATACTGAGAAATAAGTGTTAAGGTTATGAAACAAAGAAATGTTGTAACATAAAATGCAATATCGATGATTCTGCATCTTTTCAGTGTCAATAATCAAGTTAGCAAATTTTTTTACATCGACCATGTTATCTCCCAGATTTCCTTGCTTCCAAAGAAGCACTAGGTCTTAGGAACATTTTCAGATCATGCTGAATAACGTGGATTATCAGGTTTTAATACAAACTTGTGGCGTTCATGCCGGCTCAAGTATATGCTAGGGTTAGTTCACCCAAAAATGAAAATTCTGTCAATAAATACTCAGCCTCATGTCGTTCCAAACCCGTTAGACCGTTCATCTTTGGAACACAAATTAAGATATTTTTTAATGAAATCTAAGAGCTTTGACAGCAGGGTTTGGAACGACATGAGGGTGAGTAATTAATGACAGATTTTAAATTTTTGGATGAATTAAAGTGTCTTTTTTTTTTTTTTTAAAGATAAGGAGATGTACCAAATACTAAGAAATAATGAAATTATTTCTAATATTTAGCATAAATATTGTGAATATCATGGAAGCATAGAACAAGCGTAGTTTTGGACTCTACTGTCTAAGTTGGCAAAATGTGGCATTACAATTTTCTGGTTATTTTTTATGCCAAGAAAGTTTTGAGTTTAACACTGTTTGATGAATGTGTTTCAGATGGAGCAGCCATACTGGTCAGCTTGGTCACTCGAGCAGTACTTTACCATCATCACTTCCATAATCCTGTTCACAGTGTGTCCTTCTCCCCTGATGGAAGGTATTACACACTTGCACGCAGCACTTTTTTATCTACACAATATGACTTTATGCATGAGTAGCTCTTATTTCATGTTCCTTTAATTTTTTATAGGAAATTTGTAATAACAAAGAAAAATGTGGCTCTAATGTATGATGCGCCAGGAAAAAACAGAGAGTTTAATGCATTTGCATTAGATAAGAGCTATTATGGACCATTTGATGAGACGACTTGTATCGACTGGACGGATGATTCCAAGTGCGTAAAAGCTTTTTTTCTATATTCTTTCCTTTGATGTATGAATGCTGCTTCACAGCAGTCATTTTGTTGGAGTACGATTTATACTTTTTTTTTTTTTTTAATGCAATAACAAATATAAATCACATGTTTTGTGTTTATCCATTTTTACATACTAGTTTCCCACGGTATCTAGTAATGTGTTTGAAATATAACACACTGCAAACAATTCTTGGACTGTATTTTACCACTATGTAACCAGTTACACTCACTCTCCTTCGCTGATAACTAGGTGCTTTGCTGTTGGTAGCAAGGACATGACCACTTGGATCTTTGGAGCAGAAAGATGGGCGAATCTCATCTACTACTCGCTTGGTGGTCATAAGGACATCATAGTGGGCTGTTTCTTTGCGAAGGACAGCTTGGATGTAAGTTTATATAAAGTGTCTGCTGCATTTTTGACGCACATGGGTAAATCAACTAGCAGCCCTTTCGCTGCGGTTTTATCGTGTCAAGAGTATTTTGCAATGTATTGTTATATATTAAACATGAAAAAGTCGTAATAGATTGTTTTTTTCATTCATTTCATTTTTCTGCCATTGCAAGAGGTTCTGCAACATTGCATTACTACAAAACTAGACTTTTCCCAAACAGAACCTACCAGCTGGTTTGGGAAGTGGTTCCATTTTAACTGTTATTTAGAAATTTTTGTTTTAAACATTTCTCTTATCAGAAAATGTCATGTACTACTGTCTTTCAAAGTAATACTTTTGAATTTTATAAGCTACACATCATAACCACCCTCAATTGACCTGACCCACACAAGAAACCCTGGTGTACACTGTAAAAAATATTTTTTTTGGAAACTTGTAAATAAAACAGATTGTTAGAGCGTGTTTTACAAGAAAAAATTATTAGTTATTCAACTACAAAGTTTTACATTTAATTAGATTGGCATCACTTGGCATTTCTTTGTAATTATTTGTGAAATTTAACTAACAATTAGGTGAAAATAGTTTTCAGTGTGTAGTATATCTTGTTCAGTTAATCAGCTCATTTGCTAGCTCTTTTAATACGACTTGATCAGTCTCAATATGGAATTGCATGTGGGAGGATTTTTCTTTCATTATCTATAATATTCAAAACAGTTTATAACTAACCTAGTCTTTGAAAGCTTTCGGGTAGTGTGATGAGTGACTGAGTTTGAAAGGAACACTGAAATAACTTTGTTTTAGATGTGCTCTAATGACATGCCTGTGCTTAAATTTGGCACCTTCAAGCTGCTTTTCACTTGTTTTTACAGATGTACACAGTGAGCCAGGAGGGCACTTTGTGTGTATGGGAAAGTGACACTGGGCTCGAGGGCTTACGGAAGGGACCAAAATACTCAGAGAGAAAGAAGATGCGGGAGGAGAAAAAAAGCAGAGATGAAGAAGGGGAGGAAAAAGATGATGATGATATTGTGGAAATTGTAGGCGAGGATGGTGAGACCAGAGGAGATGTGATTAAAGCAAGCGCAGAAACACCCAAAGGCATCAAAAACGTTCACTATTCACTGAGGAGCAAGTGAGTTTGTCAGTTTTTCTCTCAAACTATCCTTATCTCTTCAATCTATTGGTCAATTCTGAAGGCCTGTTCACACCAAGACGAATGTTATGCAAAAATAAGGTGCGAAAAGCATTTTAATTTAAATGAACGGCGGTTAATGCACCTTTTAAAATTAAAACAAACGATTTGCATGATAGAATTTATTACAAAGAGGTGTTTTAATCACAATTGCCAACTACTTGCAATGTGAAGTAGTTAAAGCCTGCTCAAAAAGTTGCTTAATGTTGCTAGATGACGTTATATGTTAATTAGTATATGTGATGTTGTCGTATTTGTATTTGCAATATTTTGAACAATGAACACATAAAGGCAATTATGACCAAACATAGAAAATTAAAAAAAAAAAAAAGGGGGGGGGGGGGATGAACTGGTGTATTTTAGCATCTTGATGAGCGTAACAAACCGCTTTCCTTGTGTACCACTGTGTTTCTGTGCTTCCTTAAGCACCACTACTGTCAAAGAGTGATTATTCTGAACAGACAAATTACATGCGAAAATTGGGCTAAATTTTCATATTGAACATTTGTGTTGGCCTGAACAGGCCTTTAAACTGATTGTAGAGCATGGAACAAGCTCTCATGTGTCTATAATAACATGCAAAGATGTGTTTCAAATATTGCATTTAAACAGACACTATTTTAACAAGGAAGGGGATTTCAACAATTTGACAGCGGCTGCCTTACACAAGAAAACACACATTCTTGTGACCGGCTTCGCATCTGGAGCTTTCCACCTGCATGAGCTGCCAGAATTTGACCTCATTCATTCACTCAGGTTTGCTCATTTCAAGTGAATATTTGTCAAATTATATCTCCAGTTGGGCTGTCAATTTTTAGATGCAATTGCGGTTGAGCTCTCGATTTGAATTGTATTTTGGGCATATTTCAGTTATGATGCCCTTTTTACTTGCAGCATTAGTTGAAATATCATTGTTTTTCTAAATGTAAATTATTCAGGGAACCTTCTAACTTGGTATGTTACAAGAATATGCATTTTAAAAATGAACAATAGAGCCCAAACTGTGCAGTTAATCTGCTGTTTATTAACAAAATAATCAGCATAAACAAACTTCTCTGTGAATCACGATTGTTATTCTTTTTTGAAGAGTTAAAGTCTATGAGGTTTTTATAGTGGTTCTTTAAAAATACATTTTCATAAGAGCCATTTTTTTGTGAATCGGACTGCACTGTTCACATTATAATGTTATTGTGTGGAGCCTTATGAGGACATCTTAATAGAAAGTTGTATTTCGTTTAAAGTAAAAGATCTTGAGGTTTTAAGAATCTTTATATTTAAAAATTGTCTAAACGAAGATCTCTGCATTTTTACCCAGCTTCAACCTCCAGTGTGTCTTGTATTTTGATTTTCATCTATCTTCATTCTCAACCACTGTTGTTTGTGACTACATTGCTGTGAATTTATTCCATGCTGTTAATTGAATTCACATCTAGTATTTCAGATCAGAGGATTTCTACCATTGCTGTGAACCCCACTGGCGACTGGATTGGCTTTGGTTGTTCAGGTATTATTCTTACAACCAGGTCTTTTTCTTAAGAGCACAACAGTGTGCTATCATTTGCTATAATTTCTTGCTTCTGTTCTATGTTAAAGGTCTGGGCCAGCTGCTGGTTTGGGAATGGCAGAGTGAGTCCTATGTGTTTAAACAGCAAGGACACTTCAACAACATGAACTCTTTAGCTTATTCACCTGATGGTCAGTATCTTGTTACTGGAGGGGATGATGGGAAGGTGAGTCTTTTAACGCTAGGTTTTTATTGAGAGAATAAATAAGTGAGAGATTAAGTTAAACTGCTACTTTCCAGGTAAAAGTGTGGAACACCAACAGTGGCCTCTGTTTTGTGACGTTCACTGAACACTCCAGCAGTGTCACCAATGTTGCCTTCACCTCCAGTGGCTTTGTGGTGGTCAGCGCCTCGCTAGATGGCACTGTTAGAGCATTTGACCTGCACAGGTATCATGTTATTCATTTTTTGAAATGTATCCTGTCTCCTGTAATCACTGAGTGTTTCAACTGCAGAAAGAACTCAAGAAACAGCTTATAAACGATGCCACATAATGTTACATTTACCTCAGGAAAGCCATTAAATGACCATAGCTCCTAGGGGTGTGTGATATCACGATTTTTGATCGTGGATGATTAAAAGGTCTCCACAATCTGCTTTTGAAGAAATATCGTAGTATCGTGTTTAGTGCTGCCACTAACGACTAATTTTCTAACGACTAATCTTTCGACTAATTTTTCGATTAGTCGACTAATCTAAACGACTAATTTAATAAAAAAAAAAAAAAATATCGTGTTATTTCGTTGTGTCCATTTTATTTTGAACTCAACTGAAGGGCCAAAACATAAAATGTCCCCTGTTCAAAAACATTATGTATTAACAATCTAATAGGGATGCACCGCATGTTCGGCAACTGAAATTATTCGGCCGAAAATAGCAAAAAAAGCACTTTCGGTGTTCGGCCGAATAAGTAAAAATACGAATAAATTTGACCGAACAAAGACGTTTTTGATGACGCGATCAAATAGTAACCAGCGTAGAGTGAGAGGCGCGCGCTTTATAAATGCAGCCAACATGCCCCCTTTGAGCAGATAACAAAAGAGAAGCTCATCTGATGCATCTGTGGCAGACATTATACCCTTACTTGCAGCACTGAAGCGTCTTTTAACCCTCTGTAGTTGACAAACGCGCCGCTGCGGTTTGCTGGATTTTTTTCACATAGCAGCAAAATAGACTTAAATACTCCGTCATTTATGGTCACTTAAATGCAGACTTAAGAAATATGAAAAAATAAATTGTTAAATGTCTACTTGTGTCCACTTACAATCGAAACAAAACTGTGCTTTTGTAAAATAAAGAAAACAAACAGGATGTGCTTTCTGCCTCTGTCTCCGTTAACTTTTTTCCTGGAGCACGTCTCTAAACTTAAACAAAACTCAGCCAATACTAGTCACACAGGCAAAGACAATCTATCTTTATAATCATTTAATTGTCTACTTTTAAATTAT
This sequence comes from Gila orcuttii, assembly GCA_026230005.1. Classification (NCBI taxonomy): domain Eukaryota; kingdom Metazoa; phylum Chordata; class Actinopteri; order Cypriniformes; family Leuciscidae; genus Gila; species Gila orcuttii. The sequence goes on from JAPDVR010000002.1 coordinate 35,790,379, forward strand.
CTAATTCAAAACGAAAACAAATATTCTCTGTTTATGTAATCTGTATGAAAAGAGAGAGATGTCAGTCGTTCTCATGGCAACTCCTTATCTGCTAATCGCCACGGAGAGCGCGCGCCATATTGAAACCCAAATGATCTGAGGCAATCCATGCAAACCTGTCAACGCAGGTAAATGCAATGGTGAAAAAATTGGCAAAATAAATGGAAAAAATGTGAAATATCGCGTTCGGTATTCGGCCTTCGGCCAAGCGTTTCATTATTATTCCGCTTCGGCCAAGAATTTTCATTTCGGTGCATCCCTACAATCTAAGCATTAAGTACAGGGTTTCCCGCAGCACTTTGTTACTAAGGCGGCCGCCTAAGCAACACACGCCTGCCGCCTTAACTACGTCGTCAAAAAAAATTATATGAGCGATATCCGCCGAGTTACTCTGTCCTGTTTTCTCCCTTTCAATCTTTAAATATGTGATAAGCCTTCGTGTTCGCTTCAGTCTTGTTATCAGCACGTTCTTCCGCAGCGGCGTCAAGCACGTCAGAACAAACAGAAGACAGGGTGTGTGTGTGTGTTCATCTGAGCCTCATTGGTCTGTCACTGCTCGTCAATGTCAGAATATTTGAGATGACCAATCAAATCAAAGTAGGCGGGCTTTCTGTTCGCAGCGTGAATTTTAGTAGAGCGACTCATAGACAGGAGCGACTCGACGCGCTTCAGTTTACGGTCGGTCAAGTGCGAGAAGATGTAAGTTGCTAAACTAAACATTTCCTATTTGACAGTTTTTTTTAGGTCATAAATGTTAAACGAATCACAAACATAATCACGCAAACTAATAAACTTTTGTCTATTTTCGCCATTTTGAACTGAAAATAGACCACTGTGTGACGTGACTCATGTAATTTAAAAGCATTGAAAAATAATCTCAAATTAAGGCCTTACAAGTCTTGAATTTGGTATACAAAGTCTTGGATTTCGTTACAAAAGTATTATATATTTTTTGCCTTTACTAGGATTAAGTTCACCATAACAAAATTAACTGTTACTAAAGATTCATGCAACGTTGAGTGCACCTCGCACTCCACGTCATAGCAGAAAGCGCGAAAGCGTGCGCACCGTTACTATGGTTACTAGGCAAGTGAGTTACAGAACAAGATAGTAAAGTTAGCCAAGCGTAGTTTGTTGTCTGAAATAGGAAAGTTTCAGTTTAATCCGCTGTGGCCACAAATGCCAGAATTCACTAATTTAACCCCCAAATCAGAACTTTTCTGTTAAAAGAACTTGTTTTCTACCCGGTCTTTTCAATAGTAGCTGGCAACCATGTGCGCGCTCTCTCTACACTGCTCAAGAAGCGCGGATGATCTGAAAACACAGACAAGCTGGAGTTCAGCAATCTTCATTTGAGATTTTCAACTTAAATTGAAGTGTCATTCAGTCGGTCTATGTTCTGTCACGAGCCGCTTGCGCTGTTTGTGCGAAAAAAATATTTCCCGAATATCCACACGATTTCAAATGTGACATTGATTTTATACAACAGTTAAAAAACAAAACAAAAGGGTAACATTAAGTGATTTACTACATTTAAAACAGTATAGTCAGGCTTATTGTTATTGCTCTATTTTGCAACGAAATCTGTGGCTTTGAACGAATCGTGAGATTCAATGAATGACTCGATGACTCACACATAAAGACAATGAGTTACCGCCACCTACTGGCGATTTTAATATAATATTTGTATCAATATTAAACTATTTTTAACATTGCCTATTTATTGAACATTGTTTTATTTAAGGAATTATTTATTTTTTAAAGGTATTACAAAAGGTAAAAAAATGAAATGGAAAAATTGATTAAAGGGGGCAAATATTGTTCCTTAATGGAAAAGGTGTGACTGCAGTCTAAGTGGAAGAGGGGTACGGCACTCTAAAAACTTGGTTATGCAATTCCAAATCTCCACCCCCCACCCCACCACCACCACCACCACCTTAACTAACACATTTTCTGCGGGAAACCCTGAAGTATCTGCATCTCCATTAGGCTATACCATATTAGTCAGTCCTAATCTAATCCTCTATTAACAAACATGTATTACTTAAATTAGCTCTTTGTTCTGCCTTAAATTAGTACATTATTAGCTTACTGTAGCCTACATTTTTATATGTACATTTCTGAAATGCATAACTGATAACATCACTGAATTGTAAAGTAGATGCAATGCATGCATTTTCTGTAAAGCTGCTTTGAAAACGATATTGTGAAAAGCGCTTTACAAATAAACTGGAATTGAATTGAAAGAGTCTGTACTAGCCCACTACGCTTAGCTCTGCCTAATAATGAGTCGCGCTGAAAGCAGGCACGCAGCTATGCAACTTGCGTGCATGGCGGGCCCGTGCCGCGGTTTGCGTGCGTGAATGTGAAAGCAACACGGACTCGGGTGCGCACTTGTTCAGGAAGTAAAGTAACCTGCGCATGCGTTTTAGATGATTGATTATGATGTATTTAGTTAAATAAAACGCATGTAAGGGATGATCGCGTTGATGATTTACCTTGGATACGAGCGAGAGTGAGCCTGCAGTGTATTCGCGCATATCGCGTGGAATCAGGGCAACACATTTGGAAATCCACTGTCTCCTCATAAGAGTCCGTTTGCAAGCAGCAGAAGGCCGTTTTATGCGACACACGCACAGTAAACCTGTGTGGTTCACTCAGCTGCGCATAGCACAGAATAAATAAAAAAACACAATATATTGACCCGCGTTCTGTTTTCTATCATGCGCCGTGTATGTTTGCGATGGCATAAGGATACACGCAAACGCACCAGGGTTCAAGAATTAAGTTGAGTGTGAAACCAGACCATCGCTGCGGGGGGTGCCGGGAGCACTCCGGCTCGGACCGCGGCAAACGAGTCCTCTGTGAAAGCACCGTCACCTGCCTCCGCAATTTTTCATATCAAAGCAGTGAAGGCGGGGCGGGGCGGGAACGTGAAGGAAGAGGATAGCAGATTAACCAGCAGGGCGCGCACGGCGCACAGACTGGTGTGTGGAGGTGAATTACAGTGAGCCTTTTGAGACGGGAGACCAAAAATAAATAGGCTGTCAATAGTAAAACGACACGTCGACTAAAAAAATTGCCGTCGACTAATCGCGGCAGCACTAATTGTGTTACAGTGCATTCTATCAGTTGGAGTTCTGGCGCCTCCGTCTCAACATACTGTGAAACGTGACTTACATACACATCACACGTTAATGCAGAGGTACGGGACACTGCAATTCACAAAAGTTCATTATTTGCATGTGCTTTAAAGCCTTGCCAGTTAAATATTTCATTCGCGTGCTGATGCGCTGTTCTTCGGAACATAAATTAAGATATTTTTGATGAAATCTGAGAGCTGTCTCACTCCTTCATAGGCTGCTTGGTAATTGCATCTGCCGGCCCAGGAAGTTAGTAAAGACATTGTTAAAATAGTCCAAGTGACTACAGTGGCTCAACCTTAAGTTTATCAAGTGACGAGAATACTTTGTGTGCAAAAATTTATTTTAATTTTCTTCTGTTTGGGCCTCTGACGTGAATTCACGAGAGCGCCACGACGCATGCGCGAGTACTGAGACAGTTCTCGCCCATGCGTCGTGGCGCTCTCGTGCTTAACCCTTTAAGGGGATAGTTCACCCAAAAATATGAAAATTCTGTCAATCTTATGTTATTCCAAACCTGTATTCATTTCTTTCTTGTGCTGAATACAAAAGAAGATATTTTGAAAAATGTGGGTAACCAAAACAGCTGCTTGTCCCTATTGACTTCCATAGTAGGAAAAAATATGCTATGGAAGTCAGTGGTTACCAGCAACTGTTTGGTTACCCACATTCTTCAAAATAACTTTTATATTCAACAGAAGAAAGAAACTTATTTGGGTTTAAAACAACTTGAGAGAGTAAATGATGACAATTTTCATTTTTGGGGGAACTATCCTTTTAATGTTAACAAAACTACAAAACACAAAGAGAGAATCACTCACTGCTCTTGACGGAGAACTTTAAGTAAGAACTTTAAGTGGAGTAGAAGCTTTTATAAGAATCAATGTAGAATTTATACAGTGAAGTCTCTATGTAGTGTTTTAATTTCATATTTGTTCATTGAATTACTTTCTTCAATGGTACTGTTAAATACACCTACTGTATCTGAAAAATAAAGCACTGTTTATTTCATTTGTATATTAAGTTGTGTAATGTGTATCTTTGTTCTTATTTTAAATAAGATTAAATATTATAATATTTTAAGATTAAAAGATATAAAGAAAGATTTTTATCTTCGTCACTTTGGCCTAAATGTCTGCCATTCTTTTTTATTTTATATTTTGTTTTTAAAATAGGGACATTAATTTGGCTGTAATGCTCAGTCACTTGTAAAATAGTAAAACCAACTTGAAAAAGAATTGTGATAAAATCACGATTTTCCTGAAAGAAAATCGTGATATGATATTTTTGCCATATCGCCCTCCCCTAGTGCTTAGTTATCTAGAAAAACAACTCTAGAAAGGAGCATTGGCTTAATATATGCACTATTAGATGTTCATTTTCATTTTTAGTTAATCTTTAAGTAATGACATTTATTCAAACAATAAATGAGAAGGTTTTTTTATGGCAGACAATTTAATTTTTTTATATTTCAACAATGAATTGGAGTAGAAAAGTTTATATATAAATGGTCTTATGTAAAAAGTGTTTTTATTTCAGTGTTTATTAAATAAAATTGAATAATTAATTGATTATTAAACAAACTTTATTTTCGGGTTTTGGCTGAACAAAACTTTTCAGTAAAGGAATCATTATGGTGCATCACTGATAAATAAGTCTGTCTTTGTTATTAGTCCCATGTTTGAAATTGAATTGAATCCATTGTGAGTCAAAAGTAGACCACTCTTTAAGCGTCTGAGATACTCTCAGACTTTTAGTGAAAACAAAAATAACTTGCAGATTGATAGATTGATCTATATTTCTGGGTACAGTTAAAAAAATGGTGCATGGTGCTAATCTCTGTTCTCTCAGGTACCGGAACTTCCGTACCATGACATCACCACGACCAGCCCAGTTCTCCTCTCTGGCAGTGGACAGTAGTGGGGAGTTGGTGTGTGCAGGTTCTCAGGACTCCTTTGAGATCTTCCTTTGGTCCATGCAGACTGGACGACTGCTAGAGGTCAGACACTGCTGAATAAGTGTGCTCTTTTCTGATCTGAACAAATGCGTATGTAATATCCTTTTGTTTTTCTCCATACAGTTGTCAGATTATATCAATAAACAGCTTTTTTTTCTTTAAATGGTGTAAAAATGGAAATGATACTGTAGTTATTGGTTAGCTAAACATTGTTTGTAATAAGGCCCTGATATACTCGCAGCAAAGCTCTTTTTCGTTCTTCGCTTAGGGTAAAAAGAAGTTTGAAATATATACTGTTAGCGAACATCCGATGCCTTCCACACTGCTGTGAGCGGAGTTTAGATGAATATGTGCTGTGCGCTTTCTTCTCTAACAAAATAAACACAACAAATTTGAGAAAACGGCAAGTATTTAAAAAAAATAAAGCATAAGAATAGCATCTGATCATAACAACATAGAAAGCTCTGCAATTCACGTGACGTTTATTTATATAGCACTACAGTATACAATATACAGGTCCTTCTCAAAAAATTTGCATATTGTGATAAAGTTAATTATTTTCCTTAATGTAATGATAAAAATTTAACTTTCATATATTTTAGATTCATTGCACACCAACTGAAATATTTCAGGTCTTTTATTGTTTTAATACTGATGATTTTGGCATACAGCTCATGAAAAACCAAAATTCCTATCTCAAAAAAATTAGCATATCATGAAAAGGTTCTCTAAACGAGCTATTAACCTAATCATCTGAATCAACTAATTAACTCTAAACACCTGCAAAAGATTCCTGAGGCTTTTAAAAACTTCCAGCCTGTTTCATTACTCAAAACCACAATCATGGGTAAGACCACAATCTTCCTCAGGGTCCGGTCACCTCTTCTCGTTGTGCAGCGTTTTTTGCCACACTTTTTCCTTCCCACAGACTTCCCACTGAGGTGCCTTGATACAGCACTCTGGGAACAGCCTATTTGTTCAGAAATTTCTTTCTGTGTCTTACCCTCTTGCTTGAGGGTGTCAATGATGGCCTTCTGGACAGCAGTCAGGTCGGCAGTCTTACCCATGATTGCGGTTTTGAGTAATGAAACAGGCTGGAAGTTTTTAAAAGCCTCAGGAATCTTTTGCAGGTGTTTAGAGTTAATTAGTTGATTCAGATGATTAGGTTAATAGCTCGTTTAGAGAACCTTTTCATGATATGCTATTTTTTTTAGATGGGAATTTTGGGTTTTCATGAGCTGTATGGCAAAATCATCAGTATTAAAACAATAAAAGACCTGAAATATTTCAGTTGGTGTGCAATGAATTTAAAATATATGAAAGTTTAATTTTTATCATTACATTATGGAAAATAATGAACTTTATCACAATATGCTAATTTTTTTAGAAGGACCTGTATTGCTTAAAATTAGGGATGCACCGATACCATTTTTTCAGAACCGATCCGATACCAAAAATTCTGAGTTTCGACCCATACCGATTGATTTGACAGCGATATTGTTGTAAAATACATTCATGAAAAACAAGATTAAAAAAATCAAAAAGATAAAAAATGTAGGCTATATATACTATAAAATTAAGACTTTTTAATTTATAGCGCCAATGTTTAATGAGGCAGCAACATATGATAGATAGGACAGAACAAGAAAGGCTATTAATAATCTTTAATTGCGCGAAAGTATTATAATATGAAAGGCTCCAATACAGTGCGACACAAAGCATTTATGTGCATCCCGAGCGCAGAATGATGCGCTTGAAACAACATTGAGTCGCAGCGCGTCGAGTTCGCATTGAAAAGTTAAAAAAAATAAGAGGAAAGACATATTGATGCGTAGTGTATTATACAGTATCTATCTATGTAATAGTTTATTCAGCCTTTCCTTTTAACCGTTTTTAATTTCAGTTACTGTGCGCGTGAAGAACAATTATAGTACTCTACTCCTGTGTTGTGATCTAACAGACAGCCGGGAGAAAGTAACATGATTAAGGCACAGCAATACAGTCCAATAAGATAAAGTAATGTTATGCTAAACCATAGACCTTTATCTACAGATCAAGTATAATAATAGTAACATTGAATCATCTTGGAGAGAGATTCATCGTGTTGACTGTCGTAACCGAAAGCGACGCGCTGTTTGAATGTTGAATGGAGAATGTTTGACAGCCGCAGCGGATGGAAGAGTTTACGTGACTTAAATTGAATGACTTAAATATTAATTTCTACCTCACATTAGACTCTAGAATGCCTTCTGAACACTTATAATATAATGCAAGAAAACTTTATGGTGCTTTATAATGTATTTGTGCCTTTTGTGGGGCTTAACAATGACAGAATAGTATACGCACAATATCGGATTTGGATCTGCCTCGTCTAACCGATACCTGATCCGGCCAAGAATAGCAGTATCGGAGCCGATACCGATACTGAGTATCGGATTGTGCATCCCTACTTAAAATCAAGCATCTTTACCATATTTAACATGAAAAACAGTGCCAGTGTCTCATCTCATCAGAAGTACAGCTCTCCAGTGCAGCACTCCAGTGTGTTCATGTTTTCACTCGCCGGACGTCTGACCTCAACGGATTGAACAGGAGAAATTAATTATTGAATGAATGAATTATTACCTATTATGTAATCACCACGGACCAATGGTAGTACAAAGGTGTTTACCAGTCATAGCAAACTTTTCCGGCAAGCTGTTTTGAACTCCCAAAAGGAACTCCATACAAAGTTCGGTTTGGACTGATTTTGTTCAAAATGACGTCACTGAAATTCGTTGTTCAAAGTATAAAGGGCCTTGGCCAAGAGTTTTTTTTTTGGTGCATCACTTTGCAGTTCGAGTGTAATTCAGTCCTTTGTAACTCTTTATTGCTGGTGCAGGTGCTCAGTGGTCATGAGGGTCCGGTCAGCAACTTGTGCTTCAGCCCAGTCCAGTCTGTGCTTGCCAGTGTGTCATGGGACAAAACTGTCCGGCTGTGGGACATGCTAGACAGCTGGCAGACCAAAGAGACCCTGCGGCTCAACTCTGATGGCAAGTTCACAAAGTGACTGTTGATGTGAAACTATTCAGAGAGAATTAGAGCTGGTGGATTGGAAAGAAAAGTTATTTAAAGACGTCTTGCTCCTCTGCACATTCAGGCCTGTCTATAACGTATCGTCCTGATGGTCAAGAGTTGGCAGTGGCCTGTCTGGATGGTGAGATCACATTCTGGAACCCTCAGACTGGAGGACAGACTGGCTGTGTTGTTGGCCGCCATGACCTGCAGATGGGACGTAAAGAGACAGACAAGATCACTGCTAAACAGTCTGCCAAGGGAAAGTAAGTCAGACAGTAGCAGATGGGCTTGGAAATGATTTCCAAATTGCTATTATTTTATTCAGTACTCTAAGGGTTTAGTTTAAATCTTTGGTGATCTAAAGGGACGGTCATATTACGCTTTTCGTTCCATTGACTTCCATTTATACATATGTGAATGCAGGAGACAGAAAATGCAAACTCGTGAATTCCGCGGCGTTCCAAAATTCAAGTTTGGTGAACTCTCAAATCTCTTATGTGAAGACGTGTGACCAATAGAAGGTTGATATGTCACGGCTCGGCCTCTTTGCTTAAAAAAACGCAAATTATAAATCTGCAGGATTGCCGCAAAGTGGAGTAGATTGCATGTTTTTACGTTTTGGATGTATTATATTCTGAACTGTGTTTTTTTATAAAGACGCAGCAGAGTGTGACATCATATTAAGCCCACTGCAGTGTCCATAGAAATTTTGCATGCTCAAAGTCTATTGTGACCACAACTTTAGGTGGCTTTTGCCGCCCCCAAATTCTGTATAAAATGTTTGCATAAAAGCCATACAATATACATAGAGAGTAGGGATGCACCGAAATGAAAATGATGGGCCGAAACCTGAATTGTGAATGCTCTTGGCCAAAAAACAAAATGCTTTAAAAAAAAATTATATTATTTTAAATTAGCTTATTTTTTAATAATTGTATTAATATTAAACTTAATGAAATTCAATAATTGTAATGATACTGAATTTAAAAAATACAAGCATATATATCTAATGAACATTTAATTTCACAAATCTTGCAGACTTACTCAAATCCAGCTGTCAGATCTTCTGAAGTGCGCATTTGTAGCCTGCATTAACTTGTTACTCTGTGCTTGAGTCTGTGAATTGAATGTGTACAGGGGAGTTTAGCTTCACTGGAGACGCACGATCAACAAACTTTAAAACCTTGATTTCAAACTATGCTGCGCTATATTCAGTTGCCACTGTGCCATATTCATATAATGTTCCCTGTGCTGTATGTAAAATTAGTGTTACCTTGTCTTTTATTTAACCCTCTGGGGTCGGCGGTATCGCCGGCGATACCAGCTCACTTTTTTCCTTATCAGTGCAAAAGAGACTCAAATTACTCTGTTGATTTTGATCTTACATATAAGTGCTGTACATCATTACATCCTGTTAAGTGTCTATTTTTTTTGTGGGTACTCACAATAAAAACAAAGTGTTGTGCTTTTCGTCAAATAAAGAAAAATAAACATGATGCGCGTTTTACCTTCTCTCGTCAGTGAGGTCCATTCTGAAACGTGTCCGAAAAATGAACTGTAACTCTGTCAATACTTGTCACAGAGATACGAGAGATTTCTCTTTATGAAGCTGAAATTCTCTTCTTTTAAATGAAGTAATTTATATAAAAAAACAAATATTCTCAGTTTATGTAATCTGTATGAAAAGAGAGAGATGTCAGTATTTTTCTTTCCAGCTCATTATACCTCATTACGCGTTAATGTGCCACGCCCACGGAGAGCGCGCGTGCAAATGATCTAAGGCAAGCCATGCAGACATGCCAACGCCCACCAGCTGGATTATAAAACACATCGTGTTTAGTAAGTTTCTTACTACCGCTGTGAACACAGCGTATCCCTACCCTGTGAGGAATAATACTATCTAATAACCCTGGAAAATGTACCAGAAGTGCTGGTTGTTTCATTTCGAGGAGCACGGATCCAGCTGATGTAGTAAGTCATTTATTCTTAAGTGCTTTGTTCTAATCACGATACTGGATAGTGTCTGTAAACCGCAAAAAGACTGTTTAAATATGAATTGCGTGTCTGTGTGTAGGCTAAATGATGAATGAACGGCACAGGCGCGCGCGCTTTGTTTACTACAGTTATACAGCGCGTGTCTGTGCCGTTCATTCACTCTCGCATCTACATTAGTAAACATGTTATTAAATTTACATGAACACATCCAAACTATATTGCTATAGCCTACTAAGATGAGTAAAAATCGCGTTTCTGTGTGTGAATGAATGAAAGGCAGAGATGCGCTGTTTACCACAACTCGCAAAAAGACAGTTTAAATTTGAATCGCATTTCTGTGTGTGAATGAATGATCCGCTTTTAGCAAACTATATTGCTATACTGAGATGAGTAAAAATCGACTGAAATATGTTGAAATAAAATGTATTTGTATAAGCAACGTATTAAACTGCAAATTAACATTTATATTTCTTATATAAACGAAAGACCTATGTTACAGACATATGAAAGACAACATTTCGTTTTCTAGTATTGGATAGATTATACATTTTTCCTCTAAAATATTTGCCACCTCAAATAAGCTTTTGTTTGCCAATTTTTGCTCATATGTTAAATAGCCTATAGTATGTTTTGTCAAAAATAAAGTAATCAAATAATATGTTATTATGTGTTTGTTCCAATGTAGCCTAGGCTATATCCAAAGTAATGAATCCTTAACTTTGAAATATGTATGATAAAATGTATACTTTAGTTTTTACAAAGAAAGATTGCACTTGAATTGTTGTTGTAATTGTAACATTTTTAATAAAAAAAAAAATTTACAAGGTAGATGTAAACAAACTATTAAAAAGTAAATATAAGCCTTTTCTTTAAATAATTTTTATTGAGTTTTATTAGTGACAAATTTGGGGAGAGGATACATATTCCAAAACTGAAAATACAGTATGAGAATTAACTGCACAATTACTAGACATGGAAAAATATTTAAAAAATGAGATGCTTCCAACTGTGAACCAATTTGGTAGAATATATATATATATATATATATATATATATATATATATACACACACACACACACACACACACACACACACACACACACACACACACACACACACACACACACATATATATTGCTCTTGCATTCTTTCTTGTGGCTCAGTGACACACCTGAATGAATGGCTCATTAAGTATGCGGGCCCCATTGTCTCCTCAGGTGTGAACCACTAAATATGCATGATGGTGTTGAAATCGTTGATGCCCCTTGCGCATATTGCCTTTCCAAACAAAAAGTTTATTTTAATTTTATAAATTTAAATCAATGTATTGTTTTATGTGAATGATTAGGCAGGATGATTTTCACATCATTTTGATGAAAAAACTCTAGGCAACAACATCCATTAGTCAAAAGTCTTGAAACTTTATTTTTAATTTTTTTCAATAACCATGCATAAACAATATTCCCTCAAAAATACAAACATGTACATACATGTTGCTCACATATTATGGCAGCCCTGTTTGTGCTAAATAGAGTGTAATTACACCTTTGCCATTAATATGTTTATAAGCAACTGAAAAAAGCACAAATGTCAGGGCATGTCAGAACATCTCAAGGACCCCAAAAATCCTTTAGACCCCAGAGGGTTAAAAAATATTCAATATATTTATATAAAAAAACTTTAATATTAAAAAAAATAATAATAATAATATTCCCTGTGCGCACAATCTTACCAGATTGCAGAGTGCCCTGTTAGTTACAATGTTTCCTTTTATTCAAATTGTTTTCAAACAATTTCTTTATTTGTGAAAAATAATGTAATATGATTATTATAGAATCAAGAATTTGCCATCTAAAGTAAGTCTGTTTAATTTAGAGATTTATTTTTTTTATTCATTTTCAAATAATTTTTCGAATTTATTAAATATTAATTCAAATAAATGTAAAGTATATCGGCCGATATAATATCTCTTAAGATATTGGCTTTTCTTCTCGGAAGCTTTGCGTTAATTACAAGTTAGATAATTAAATATTTAATCTCTAATCAATATTTTTTTTGTCCAATTATTTGCCCAAGTAGTTTTGGTATTGAGGTAAAAGTTAACTTGCCTTGCATTCGCTAGATAACAGTGGGTGGTTGTCACTAAGATGACTTAGCAGATTTGATGTGTTTCCTTCCCCCTTTTGCAGCGACTTTCCTCTTGCAAGATCTGCAGACAGGGTACCCATCCTCGATTAAATTGCCCTCAGGACTCTTGTAACAGCCAAAATACGACCACACCTCAGATTTTGTCCTCTTGGATGGCTGAAAAATCTCCCGAGCGCTGTCACTGCCTTCCGCCATGTCTTCTCGTGCAAAAAACAACAACGTTGCATGCTCGCGCGGCGTCACGCCTGCGTCAGACTGATTCTGGCTGGACAGGATTTACTGCGAGTTTTCAAAATCACGATAATCAAACACGGTTTTAGTGATAATTAAATTTTAAACGATAATACTAACCGTCAGGACATTTTATCATGGTTTATCGTGAAACCGGTAATCATCCCATCCCTAATCAGTCGACCTCTAAAAATAATGTTAGGCAACTTTTTACTGGTTGACATTTTTTTTACTGGTTTTAAGACATTTGGCTTTATCAGGACCCACAAATATTCCCCCATTGCATTATTATACATTGTATTCAACATTATATATAATAGTTCAATGTAGTACTGACACTAACTCTGTAAACGTGGCTTTTTTTCCTCACAAAGTAATTTTCCTTTTGGGGAACTATACACAATACAGATGTCCACTATCCACGATACATATTGTTCCATTTTTGTATTGTGATATATTGTGACATGATAAATTGCTTCATTCCTTTATACACATGTACAGTGATGTGAATAAGTTAGGACACCCATGCTAAAGTTGCCTAAAAAGAGGAATAAAAAATCATCTTAATGCCTTAGTTGGAAAAATTAGGAAAAATCCAACCTTTAAGGACACCAATTTTCTTTGTGTATGAATAATGTATCATAAATAAATGAATGTTCTTCCTTAAAATACAGGGTGCATAAGTCAGGACACCCCTATGTTAAATTCCCATAGAGTCAGGCAGATTTTTATTTTTAAAGGCCAGTTATTTCATGGATCCAGGATATGTATCCTGATAAAGTTCCCTTGGCCTTTGGAATTAAAATATCCCCACATCACACACCCTTCACCATACCTAGAGATTGGCATGGGGTATTTTCCATAAGATCATCTTTCAATGCAAATCAAACCAGCTATTAGGCTAACTGAAATAAAACCATGCCAATCTCTAGGTATGGTGAAGGGTATGTGATGATGTGGGGATATTTAAATTCCAAAGGCCAAGGGAACTTTATCAGGATGCATATTATCCTGGATCCATGAAATAACTGGCCTTTAAAAATAAAAATCTGCCTGACTCTATGGGAATTTAACATAGGGGTGTCCTAACTTATGCACCCTTTATTTTAAGGAAGAACATTTATTTATTTATGATACATTATTCATTCACAAAGAAAATTGGTGTCCTTAAAGGTTGGATTTTTCCTCATTTTTTTAATTAAGGCATTAAGATCAATTTGCAAAAGATGATTTTTTATTCCTCTTTTTAGGCAACTTTAGCATGGGTGTCCTAACTTATTCACATCACTGTATATGTTACATGTGTATATACAAATTACTATTAATAAATGAATATGAAAATTAAATGAAAGGGAAAAAATATTTAAAATAAACATGCTTTTACTTTAGATGGCAACTTCTTGATTCTGTAATCCTATTACAGTATTTTTCACAGATAAAGTAGTTTAAAAATCTATGAATAAAAAGGAAGTAAACACTGTAACCAATTGGGCACTAAGTAATCTGGTAAATTTGTGCACACTGGTAATACTTTTTTATTATTATTATTTAAATAAGGTAACACAAATTTTACATATAGCACACAGTGAAAATAGCATGAATATGGCATAGGGGCAACTGGATATAGCGCAGCATATTTTAAAATCAAGGATTTAAAGTTTGTCGATCGTATCGCTTTGTGACTCCCTGAATTAACAACAGAATTAATTCTGAGGTGCCTAAATATTTCCACCCCAAATAAACTTGTTTTACCCTGCTGAACCTAGGTGTATGTAAAAACAGCATTAATCACTTATTTCCTCTAACTGATTTGTAGGTCATTCACCTCCTTGTGCTACTCTGCGGATGGTGAATCGATCCTTGCAGGTGGGCAGTCAAAGTTTGTGTGCATTTACAACATCAAGGAACAAATCCTGATGAAGAAGTTTGAGATCTCCTGTAATCTCTCTCTGGACGCTATGGAGGTACTTGATTGTTTGTACTCACTGCAGATTTAGACATAACAAAACTGCTATTTTGATCATATTAAGAGGATTTCTTGAGTAAATTAGTTTATTAATAGTTGTTGTAGTCTAATAATTAACTTATTAAAGGGGCCATAAAGTCATCTTTTGACATAATAGGTCATTGTGTGATTAAAAACATACTGAAAGTTTTAGAACTCAGAAGGTTAGGTCCTTGTTACTTCAAAAACAGCTTTTATTGAAACCAAGCTCCGGAAATGATTGTTTTCCACTTCAAGGTTTTATTTAATAGAGATGAATACAAAGGATGCATTCAAAGGATTCCTAATTAGGGATGTGCGCAACGACTAATTTAATTACGTTTAAATGGAAATTTTGTCGGCTAGTCTAACCCCACCCCTGGATACAGTCGATATGATCCATTTGAAATAGATTACTTAATCTATGAACAGTCAAATCCCATACTGAATGCCGCTAAAAATAGGTCAGATACATGCGGCGTGCTTGCCTCGCATTATTACCTAGTTCTGGCATGAAACTAGATGGCACAGGCTGATAGCACTTTAACTCAGTGTTTCTCAACCAGTAGGTCGTGACTCGGATCATTCTATAGGGGGTCGCGAGACTTTCTCTGTGTTCTTGGTGTTACACCGGCACAGCCAATAGGTGCGCTTCACAAAAGGCTCATACATTTACATGCAACCAAATAATCCGTTAGTAATCGGATTGATGGCTCAATCGGACTGAAAAGCCTTAGTGTAAATACACTTAATCGATCTGATTGAGTCTGTTTTACTGCCCTCATTATGTGTACTGATACATAGCTTGCAACAAGCTTAACACTCCTCCAAAAAGTACCCAAGACAGAGCTGACTTCGAGTGCATTTAATGGAAGCGGTGTAAAACTACAAAAAACAACAATAGAAATACATTAACTTACAAGACACTTAGAAGACGTTTATGCAATAATCCAAATTGTACACACATCTGACATCATCACAAAATGACATACACCAAAGAACTTTCATAACATTATTGATTTTAGAAAACACTTAAACCCTTTTCTAGAGTGAAGTATGAATGGAGATGGAAATCATCTGTGTGCTCTCTCAAATGCCTGACAACAAAATGGCTGAACAGCACATGCTCTACTTAAAGAGGCACATTACCTGCATTACCACATAATTGCGAACTGGAGCAGGGAACAGCATAGCTCGATTCGAATGAAATTTAGATCAGATTGAAAGGGGGGGTGGTTTATTCCTTTTCTAATCCGATCGGGAGAACATGTAAACACTTGATCGGATTGAAAATCGAAACTGAAAGGACTGTGCATGTGCAATGACGTTGAAATAGTGTAATGACGTATGACACACTGATCGAGCTGTTCTTCCTGGTAAATAAATTGACATATAAATTAGTGTCCCGTCATTATAAAATTCTCCTTTCACTCAGCGTCTGAAGTGGAGCAGGACACCAGTCCCACCAGTCCTTGTTTTGGATTCTCATCTACAGACGATGGTTTTGGGCGCAGGGAGGGGCATTTTTACTGCTGATCAGTATAAGCAGCGCGGCACAGCGGTTCATATGCTTCTGGTCTTCAAATTATGACCAGAAATGGATAAATATTAAGTGTGCTGTTTAAAACATATAAAGAACCAATGTAAGAGAATAGTTAGTATGCGCAAACTGTGGGAAACTCTGTATATTTGTACAGTGTGCCCATGTCAACGAAAACAAAATTAGGAATAGGCTGACAACTATGAAGGTAAATTAGTAGCAAAACTTGAGAGCACGTAGATGTGAATTTGAGAACTTGTACAATAAATATTCGTACTTGTACAATAAAATGTACACTCACAGCTCAAATGTGAAAACCTGTCAATTAAAAATCTGAAGTTGAATGTTGAGATTTGCACTCGCAGACAATAGTCAAAAACCTGTATTCCGAATTTGAAGCTGCAGACAAGCAGTCACAAATGTGTAAAATGGCATTCACAAAAATACAACGACAGACACAAACTTGTAACATATATTTGCACTTATTCTTACATTCACACTCGCAGTACAACCTCAAGTAGGCACTTGCAACTTCTCAAATCTGTCCTTGCAATTTCAAATTTCGCGCCTTGACTTTTGCTACTCTTTTCGCGATATATCAGATGCAAAACTAACTTGTGCACTTGCAACTCAGTGGCGGCGAGAGAGGAAGGGGGGCGGGAGCGGGGGTGTTCAAAGGAGCCGTTTTATTGGTTGGCGCCTAGCCAATGAAATGGGACTTCTGTTATACGTGATGTCACGAAACCCGCATCCTCGGGGACAATCTGAAACGCTAACTTGTTGTGAGGTGTATATGCATGTACAAATCTTTGTATATTTATTGTTGCATTAAAAAAATAAAGATCTGAAACGCTAACATGGCTTAATGCATTAGACTGATATTAAAAGAAATAAATGTTATTATTAAACTCCGTAAACAACACCATACTAATAATGCATACTATGTACAGAAAAGCAGATCAGCACAGAATATAAACGCAACGCATTTAATTAAGACAGTGGTATGAAAAGACCAAACTCAGGAAACACCATGCCTACTAATAAAGCATAGAAAAGCAAATGAGCACATAATTTGAACGCAACACATTTACGACGTTAAGCATTTCCCTCCCATAGAAAACCAAGAAAACGCTTCATGAGGCTTAATGGACCAACAGTTATAAAAATAAAAAACACAATTTGTTATTATTAATAAAACTGCAGGCAGCAGGTTTATTTGCACTAAACACATATTTGCTTTCTTTCGTCATATTCTGGGCTCATCGGCTTTTCTGTACAGGCTATGCTTAATTAGTATGGTGTTAACTGAGTTTGATAATATCATTTATTACTTTTAATATCAGTCCATCACACACGGGTTTCGTGACATCATCATGTATAACATGAGTCCCATTTCATTGGCTAAGCGCCAACCAATAAAACGGCTCCTTTGAACACCCCCGCTCCCGCCCCCTTCCTCTCTCGCAGCCACTGAGTTGCAAGTGCACAAGTTAGTTTTGCACCTAATATATCGCGAAAAGAGTAGCAAAAGTCAAGGAGCGAAATTTGAACTTGTAGTGACAGATCTGAGAAGTTGCAATTGCCAATTTGAGGTTGTACTGCGAATTTGAATGTAAGAAGGCCAAATTTGTATTACAAGTTTGTGTCTGTCGTTGTATCTTTGTGAGTGGCATTTTACACATTTGTGACTGCTTGTCTGCAGCTTCAAATTCGGAATACAGGTTTGTGACTATTGTCTGCAAGTGCAAATCTCAGAGTTCAAGTTCAGATTTTTATTTGACAGGTTTTCACATTGGAGCTGTGAGTGTAAATGTTCGCGTACAAGTACGAATATTTATTGTACAAGTTCTCAAATTCACATCTACGTGCTCTCGAGTTTTTCTACTAATTTACCTTCATAGACAACAGCTAGTTTGTTTGCGACACTACGAGTCACCCTTTCCTAAATTCCACCGCATCTGGATATCATCATTTCAGAGCGGCAGTCTCAAGTGTCACATTTACATGAGTAAAAAAAAAAAATGTTTTTGCCTGTTTCATCGGTTTGCCTCATTATTGAAAATGTTTGTGTTTTCGTGAAATTAATTATAAGCATATACGGTGTAGCCTAGGTTAAAAGAGGCATTTCAGTTATTGATTTATTTTCCGCCTTAGTTTGATTTATTTTCCACCTTTCCAAAAAAAAAAGTGAGGCAAAAGGTTGAGAAACCCTGCTTTAACTCATTTGGAAGCGATCACATCATTATGTGCTCAACACTCAAACAAATACCGATAGTGTTGCTGTTAGCAGTCTGCAGCGCGCTTTCAGAAAGAACGCATCTGGAATCAAGATAAGTGAATGATGTTCACATCTCTCCATATTGTGTGGTCCGGTTATTATTCCTAAATGGAGCGATCTTTACAAGTTTAAACTAGCTTTAGCTAAACTAACTAGGAATAACAATTATTTACTTGAGGACAAAAAAATTGTTGCAGTCCATTTATAAATAGTACATTTAATTGAATGATTTAAACAGGGTTCGTACAAGGTGTTTAAAGTGCTTGAAGTACTTGAATTTGACTTTTTGAAATTGAAGTACTGGAAAACCCTTGAAAACAGCCATGTTTTTGAAGAGGTACTTGAAAAGTGCTTGAATTATTAAAAATAGGGATGCACCGATACCGAGCTCATGTACTCGTAAAAATGCTCCAATACCAACAACCGAAAGGCCTACCAGGCAGCGTGTCACGTGTGTATAGTGTAACATAGCTGTGGTGCGCGAGCTGATCAGAGAAAACCGCGCAGTGGATTGAGCGCGCAGCGGCACAGACACGTGAGCTGGTCGAGCACATCCCTTTCAGACATCAGTGGAAGGTTTGTAGTTTAGTCGGATATCAATGGCAAAGAAAATAAAACGAGGCATGTAGCTTATTATTAACGTTAACTGACGAGAGAGAGCGCAGTTCTGTTGAATGCTCTTGATTGCTGATCGTTCACTCAGCACGTGTTATTTTGACGAAAACTAAATCGTATATGTAAGTAAAGTAAAACATGAACTGTTACCTGATTTATGTATAACGAGTGATTCCCTACATTATTACTGGACTTTTGCAGTCAAGAAGTTCCATGAACGCAAACATCAGCGCGCCCCGCAAACCAGCGTCTCCGCGCGCGAATACTGAATTAAATTGTCTTTCACGTCTTTCGCTTGTATGGACGAATTCACACAAAATTATGTAAAAACGCCCATCTTGGTGAGTATCCTAGTAAACAAAGTCAGTTATATCTCAAGTGAACGTAGCCATGTTCAAATGGGGTTTGTGCATTCGGTCTTAAAGGGGCAGCAGTTTAACAAACCCACTGCTTTTTTAATGTTAATCAAACAATGGACAAATAAATTACTCTCTGCTCTTGACTAAATAGGCTACCCTTTTCAACTTTATAAAAAGATCCATCTATATTTAATTTATCCAGTAATGAATATGCAATTTTTTTCACATTTGATTACTTTATTCAAATTTCTGTACCTGTTAGATCTACCCGAAAAACTCAAACACTGTTTATTTCATTTGTAGCCTTTCTTCGTTCTATTGTATTTATTTGTAAGTTGATTATTCGTTCTTATTTTGTTGCTGACTGCTTACCTTTAACAATGTTTTAAATTCACATTAATTAGGCTGGAAGTTTTTGTTGTAGTATCAAAATTGGATTAAATAATTGATATTTCACTGGTGTCTAAACATTATCCATGGGTGATGGGGCTTTTTCTTCGAATGCTCCGAAACTTTGATATTCCCTGCCAGCTGAGATTAGGCGAGCTGAATGTTTTTAAATCATCCCTTAAAACTTACTTGTTTAGGGTAGCTTTTACATAATTGTTCGTAATTGCCATATTATTATTAATCGAACATTTCATAATGTTTTTATTTGGTATTTTATTTTTCTCTGTCGTTAATGCATTGTCTGTATAATTGTATGTTTTATCATGTTTCTATTCTTGTGAAGCGCTTTGAGATGCTACTTTTAAAGGCGCTATAGAAAATAATGTTTATTATTATTTGTACCTCTGACCCAATCCTCAGCACTGGCCCTTCTGGAGCTGCTCTAGTCTAAATATGTGCTGTGCTATTCAATGAAAGATAAAATATGATAGAGCAATAGAATTACAGTAACAGAAGCTCATACAATGCATTTTAGTAGGCTTAATTAAGCATGAAAATAATTGAAAGAAATATATATTTGATGAACAAATTAAGCTAATATGATTTATATACTTTTGGTTTATCTACTAATACATTTAAAAATTACAAATGCAGTGAAAATTCAGGGATCGGTTACAGTATCGGTATCTCGTTCTGCAAAAAGTGGTATCGGTGCATCCCTAATTCATTTTTTTTTTTTTGTTGTTGAAAAAATAAAATTGTTTCACGCTAAATCAACGCTGCAGCCCGTCTGAGATATAGAGCTATTTATCATGGCTATGAGCATGATATTAAGTATATGATAAGTATATAATACAACTCTCATTCTTCAGGTCAATCATATATATTAATGAGAAAAAAAATCAGTTTCAATATCCTTTCAATGGTTAAAGAGATTTCCCATGCCTGACAGCGCTGATCAATGGATTGACCTCTATGAAGTGAAACATCAGATACCATATTTAATTTGAGTAAAAAAAAAAAAGAAATAAATAGAAATAATAATAAAGATATTGTTTGATAAGTGCTGATTGAAGTCCTTGAAATCCAAAAAAGTAGTGCTTGAAAAGTCCTTGAAAGTCCTGGAATTTCATTTGACAGAGTCTGTACGAACTCTGTTATTAATTAAATTAACTTGGTCTGAAAACTTGGTCCATAAATCAAACACACTTGCATGTAATAATATGAAACTTGGTACACATATAGATCTCATCGGGCCGAACAACTTTCGTGCTCTAAGTTTTACGCCAGCCCAACAGGAAGTCGGTCATTTTGTATTCGGTTTGAGAGGAGAGACACCTGAGGTTTTTGACATGATGCTTGTTTTTCTTTGATGTTGTCAAGATGAAGCTTAAAGGGTTAGTTCACCCAAAAATGAAAATTAAGTCATTAATTACTCACCCCCATGCTGTACCAACCTCGTAAGACCTTCGTTCATCTTCGGAACACAAATGAAGATATTTTTGATTAAATCTGAGAGGTGGATCACT
Organism: Gila orcuttii; assembly: GCA_026230005.1. Lineage (NCBI taxonomy): Eukaryota > Metazoa > Chordata > Actinopteri > Cypriniformes > Leuciscidae > Gila > Gila orcuttii. The sequence continues at coordinate 35,811,645 of JAPDVR010000002.1, forward strand.
CCTCCATAGGCTTCCTAAGGGAATGAAACTTGACGGCCCAGAAAGTCATTAAAGAAAATGTTTAAATATTCCATGTGCCTACAGTGGCTCAACTATAAGTTTATCAAGCGACGAGACTACTTTTTTCCCCCAAAAAAACATAAATAACGACTTTATTCGACTATTCCTTTTCTTCCTTGTGGGCCTGAGATGAGAGTTCAAGAGATTTCCACGACGCATGCGCGTATTAGAAAAAGAAGTATTAGAAAAAGAACGTCTTCTTCTCAGTTCTCGAGCATGCGTCGTGGAAATCTCTTCAACTCTCGTCTCAGGCCCACAAGGAAGAAAAGGAATAGTTCGAATAAAGTCGTTATTTATGTTTTTTTTTTCGGGAACAAAGTAGTCTCGTCGCTTGATAAACTTATAGTTGAGCCACTGTAGGCACATGGAATAGTTAAACATTTCCTTTAATGACTTTCTGGGCCGTCAAGTTTCATTCCCTTAGGAAGCCTATGGAGGAGTGATCCACCTCTCAGATTTAATCAAAAATATCTTCATTTGTGTTCCGAAGATGAACGAAGGTCTTACGAGGTTGGTACAGCATGGGGGTGAGTAATTAATGACTTCATTTTCATTTTTGGGTGAACTAACCCTTTAAGGACACTGTCATATTGGCCAACCAACTCTACAAGCTCTAAGAAATTTCCTTTGTTTGAACTTGAGAGGCTTTCATTGTCACCTCTGAATGCCATGCCTTGTTTCGCTAAGTACAAAATAATATCATCATCAGTCGGTAGATAATCTTCCTGTTTTTTTGCCTTTCTCTTTCTTTGGCTGCTTGCATCTCAAAGTCGGCCTTTTCCAATGCTGTATCCAATGCTTTTCTTTTAAAGGCATTCCACCGAATCATGCCTAGCATGTGTGACTCTTTCCTGCTATGCTCCTTCATTTTTCCTTTAGCTTGCTTCCACAGACTTAACCCCACTGACTTCCAACCTGTCCTGCTCTTATACTTTTCGTCATTCATGAAAAGTCTGCAGCTGAAACAGTACATTGCATCATTCTCAGGAGAATACTCTAACCAGGGTTGTTCTTCATACCACTGTCCCTGAAACGAACGTCCTTGGTCATTGTTTGTCTACAAAGTGTGCCAACAACAGAAAATTTTGTTATTTGTATTAGATCTGATCGAGAGTACAATAATTTGATTAGACAAGCAGCTAATTCTAAGAACGTGGATATGTTGTACAAGTTGTTAGCACTAATAGAAGGCCAAGAGCAAAACATTACCGACATAAATAAAAAAAGAAATACCAAATTAATAATTTTGCAGATTCAACCAGTCTTGCATAGCCTACCTGTTAATGCGAAAGCTTTCGTGAACTCAACTGTCGTGAAACACTCTTAGTTTCAAGAGAGCGCCGCGCAGACACGCACTGTATGTGATGCTGCGTAGCGAGCTCCAAAACCTGGAGCGGATTAGCGGAATAAGTGGAGCGGTGGGAGTGGGGAAGAGGGGCACCTCAGTCGATGAGGGCAGAGGGGCAGTGGCTCTAGCCACCGGGCCACACCCCTGTGCACGGCCCTGATATATATATATATAAATATATATATATATATATATTAGTACTGGGCAACGATTAAAATTTTTAATCACGATTAATTGCATGGTTTTCTAACGATTAATCGCGATTAATCGCATTGTTATGCGCAAAATTGAATAATGACTTCTAAAGTAGTGTATTGCGCACTTTTGATTTAAATGTACTGCTATATACACAAAAGTGCAATAACTTTAAACAAATAAGGTGCTTTTATACCAGCAGTATTCCCTTTACACAGTAATCTCAAATCTCAACTTAAACATTAATGTAATCAAATCAAATATTTAAACAAAGCTATTTGCCACTGCCAGGGCATTACCTTTTATCTAGTTTGTTAAAACGAGTCCAGTTTTCTTGTTTTTTTTTCTGAACAGGTCTCAACAGGTATCTTTTATCAGGGAGCAGCAGAAACAGTCTATGTAGTAGTCAGAGGTCATGATCACTACTACAGATATAAATCGACCAACGTTACTTATAGTAGCTTAGGTTTGGTCATGCCATGGTTTCCCACGTGAGATTACATTAAACAGAGTAAAAAAAAAACAATTTATACTTTATACTCACGCTGTTGCTGTGTAGCGCGTGTACACTTCGGCGTACCCTGACGTGCACCTCTCCAAAAATGTAACGTCAATTCTACGCGTACCGCAAGCGCTGTGATTGCTAGAACCGCTCCCCGGGTTTCACATGCTCCCTCTGCATGTGTAATTGCGCGTCAACGCGGACAACGACGGAGAGATATAAATGAAAACCAACGCGTAGTCTATAGTGTATTGTCTTCGGCGTAAGTCCGACGCATTAGTATAAATCAGCCAAGAGTGAGGTGAAGTGGTCGAGCACAATGTGCAGCGACAAGCGGGTGCGTTCCTGTGAAACTGTTGCTGTCATGCTCGCCTCAAGCACGCGCCCGCGCCCGCTCGTTGCCGAAGTTGAATTGTCTATAACTTTTTATAAAGGACGCGCAGCACAAATCATTAGAAGAGAGACTGATCCTCGGCTCGCTGTTAGTGAGTTTCCAGAATCTAAATAGTTATTATCTATAGGTTTTATAGGTACTATCCATAGAGCGCCTGTCATTCACTCGCGGAGCGCAACCCTTTAACTGTTCACCAGAGAGAACCTGTCTCTCTCCACTGCTTGTTTGGGTGGGTTATTTGCTGGCTGACCAACATCCCACCCCTCCTGTGATCATGGTTTGACTGTAGGCCTATGTGTATTCAGAGCCAGTGAGCAATGGACTTTCAAAATAATAATAATAAAAAAAACTGCGTTAACGTGCGATAAAAAAATTTGTCGGCATTAATTAATAAATGCGTTAACGCGATAATAACGCGTTAACTTGCCCAGCCCTAATATATATATATATATATATATATATATATAATAGCTGCGAGCAGCGATGAAAGGGCCAAAGCCGGCGGAACCGCCACCCTGGTGCCTTTAGGTAACTAAAGGCACCGGGGTTGCGGTGCCACCGGCTTGGGCCTGTCATCGCTGCTCGCAGCTATATTTAGGGCCCAAGCCTGAAAGGTCGCAGAGCCCTATTGTTTTCCTTAGGATCATTTGTTATTATTTATTAGGGCCCAAGCCCTGAAAGGGCGAAGGCCCTATTGTTTTCCTAAGGATTATTAGGGCCCAAGCCTTGAAAAGGCGAAGGCCCTATTGTTTTCCTAAGGATTATTAGGGCCAAAGCCCTGAAAGGGCGAAGGCCCTATTGTTTTCGTAAGGATTATTTATTATTAGGGCCCAAGCCCTGAAAGGGCGCAGAGCCCTATTGTCTTCGTAAGGATTATTTATTAGGACACAAGCCCTGAAAGGGCGAAGGCCCTATTGTTTTCCTAAGGATTATTAGGGCCCAAGCCTTGAAAAGGCGAAGGCCCTATTGTTTTCCTAAGGATTATTAGGGCCAAAGCCCTGAAAGGGCGAAGGCCCTATTGTTTTCGTAAGGATTATTTATTATTAGGGCCTAAGCCCTGAAAGGGCGCAGAGCCCTATTGTTTTCGTAAGGATTATTTATTAGGACACAAGCCCTGAAAGGGCGAAGGCCCTATTGTTTTCCTAAGGATTATTTTTAGGGCCCAAGGCTTGAAAAGGCGAAGGCCCTGTTGTTTTCCTTAGGATTATTATTAGTGGTGCTTGCCAAAGGCAAGGCATCACTATTGTTATCCGTCATACTTATTATTAATGGTGCTTGCCTATGGCAATCAACATTATTGTTCTCCACCATACTTATTAATGGTGCTTGCCTATGGCAAGCAACATTATTGTTATCTCACATACTTATTATTCTTATTAGTGGTGCTTGCAAAGCAACACTATTGTTCGTCTCCATTCTTATTAGTGGTGCTTGCCAAAGGCAAGGCATCACTATTGTTATTGTGCATACTTATTAGTGGTGCTTGCTGAAAGCAAGGCAACACTATTGTTATCCGTCATACTTATTAGTGGTGCTTGCAAAGCAACACTATTGTTATTCTCCATACTTATTAATGGTGCTTGCCTATGGCAAGCAACATTATTGTTCTCCTCCATACTTATTCTTATTAGTGGTGCTTGCCAAAGGCAAGGCATCACTAGTGTTCTTCTGTATACTTATTATTATTAGTGGTGCTTTGTAAAGCAACACTATTGTTATCCGGCATACTTATTATTATTAGTGGTGCTTGCCAAAGGCAAAGCAACACTAGTGTTCTCTTGCATACTTATTAGTGGTGCTTGCCATAGGCAAAGCAACACTAGTGTTCTTCTGTATACTTATTAGTGGTGCTTGCCATAGGCAAAGCAACACTAGTGTTCTTCTGTATACTTATTAGTGGTGCTTGCTGAAAGCAAGGCATCACTATTGTTATTGTGTATACTTATTAGTGTGAATGCTTCAAGCATTCACACTATTGAAATCCAAATCTTTATTATTATTATTCCGTATTCTTCCGTGGTCGCTTTCAACTCCTCTCTACTTTGTGCTACAAAAACCACTATCAAAATGTTCAGCTTTTAAAGGACTTGTGTGCTATTACTTTTCTTTTTGATGTGACTTTCAGATTTCTTAAAAATTAATATTAAAAACCATAAAAATCCCATTGACTTTCATTGCAACATGTTCAAATTGAGCCAAGACTACGGTGGCCCAGTAGTGTACAACACAAAAACTCAAATCTAAACTCCCTGAAGCCCTAGACTCAATTAAACTACCATTCTATATGTACTAATGAACTTTATCTATCTATCTATCTATCTATCTATCTATCTATCTATCTATCTATCTATCTATCTATCTATCTATCTATCTATCTATCTATCTATCTATCTATCTATCTATCTATCTATCTATCTATCTATCTATCTGTTACTAAATCTTTCTAACTAATCTATCTTCCTTTCTTACTAATCTATCTTTCTTTCTAACTAATCTATCTTTCTTTCTTTCTAACTAATCTATCTTTCTAACTAATCTATCTTTCTTTCTAACTAATCTTTCTTTCTTTCATTCTTTCTTTCTTTGTTTCTTTTTTTACCTAATCTTTCTTTCTTTCTTCCTAATCTTTCTACCTAATTTCTTTCTTTCTTTCTTTCTTTCTTTCTTTCTTTCTTTCTTTCGAACTAATCTATCTATCTTTCTTTGGAACTAATCTATCTTTCTTTCTTTCTTTGGAACTAATCTATCTATCTTTCTTTCTTTCGAACTAATCTATCTATCTTTCTTTCTAACTAATCCATCTTTCTTTCTTTCTAACTAATCCTTCTTTCTTTTTCTTTCTTTCTTTTTTCTTTCTTTCTTTCTTTCTTTCTTTCTAATCTATCTTTCTTTCTAACTAATCTATCTTTCTTTCTAACTAATCTATCTTTCTTTCTTTCTAACTAATCTTTCTTTCTTTCTTTCTAACAAATCTATCTTTCTTTCTAACTAATCTATCTTTCTTTCTAACTAATCTATCTTTCTTTCTTTCTAACTAATCTATCTTTCTTTCTTTCTTTCTTTCTAACTAATCTATCTTTCTTTCTTTCTTTCTTTCTAACTAATCTATCTTTCTTTCTTTCTTTCTTTCTTTCTAACTAATCTATCTTTCTTTCTTTCTAACTAATCTATCTTTCTTTCTTTCTTTCTAACTATATCTTTCTTTCTTTCTTTCTTTCTTTCTTTCTTTCTTTCTAACTATATCTTTCTTTCTTTCTTTCTAACTAATCTATCTTTCTTTCTTTCTTTCTAACTAATCTATCTTTCTTTCTTTCTTTCTAACTAATCTATCTTTCTTTCTTTCTTTCTAACTAATCTATCTTTCTTTCTTTCTTTCTAACTAATCTATCTTTCTTTCTTTCTACCTAATCTTTCTTTCTTTCTTTCTACCTAATTTCTTTCTTTCTTTCTTTCTTTCTTTCTTTCTTTCTTTCTTTCTTTCTTTCTTTCGAACTAATCTATCTATCTTTCTTTCGAACTAATCTATCTTTCTTTCTTTCTTTGGAACTAATCTATCTATCTTTCTTTCTTTCGAACTAATCTATCTATCTTTCTTTCTAACTAATCCATCTTTCTTTCTTTCTAACTAATCCTTCTTTCTTTTTCTTTCTTTCTTTTTTCTTTCTTTCTTTCTTTCTTTCTAATCTATCTTTCTTTCTAACTAATCTATCTTTCTTTCTAACTAATCTATCTTTCTTTCTTTCTAACTAATCTTTCTTTCTTTCTTTCTAACAAATCTATCTTTCTTTCTAACTAATCTATCTTTCTTTCTAACTAATCTATCTTTCTTTCTTTCTAACTAATCTATCTTTCTTTCTTTCTTTCTTTCTAACTAATCTATCTTTCTTTCTTTCTTTCTTTCTAACTAATCTATCTTTCTTTCTTTCTTTCTTTCTTTCTAACTAATCTATCTTTCTTTCTTTCTAACTAATCTATCTTTCTTTCTTTCTTTCTAACTATATCTTTCTTTCTTTCTTTCTTTCTTTCTTTCTAACTATATCTTTCTTTCTTTCTTTCTAACTAATCTATCTTTCTTTCTTTCTTTCTAACTAATCTATCTTTCTTTCTTTCTTTCTAACTAATCTATCTTTCTTTCTTTCTTTCTTTCTAACTAATCTATCTTTCTTTCTTTCTACCTAATCTTTCTTTCTTTCTTTCTACCTAATCTTTCTTTCTTTTTCTACCTAATCTTTCTTTCTTTTTCTACCTAATCTTTCTTTCTTTTTCTACCTAATCTTTCTTTCTTTTTCTACCTAATCTTTCTGTCTTTCTACATTTTCTTTCTTTCTTTCTTTCTTTCTAACTAATCTATCTTTCTTTCTAACTAATCTATCTTTCTTTCTTTCTAACTAATCTATCTTTCTTTCTTTCTTTCTTTCTAACTAATCTATCTTTCTTTCTTTCTTTCTTTCTAACTAATCTATCTTTCTTTCTTTCTTTCTTTCTTTCTAACTAATCTATCTTTCTTTCTTTCTAACTAATCTATCTTTCTTTCTTTCTTTCTAACTATATCTTTCTTTCTTTCTTTCTTTCTTTCTTTCTAACTATATCTTTCTTTCTTTCTTTCTAACTAATCTATCTTTCTTTCTTTCTTTCTAACTAATCTATCTTTCTTTCTTTCTTTCTAACTAATCTATCTTTCTTTCTTTCTACCTAATCTTTCTTTCTTTCTTTCTACCTAATTTCTTTCTTTCTTTCTACCTAATTTCTTTCTTTCTTTCTTTCTTTCTTTCTTTCTTTCTTTCTTTCTTTCTTTCTTTCGAACTAATCTATCTATCTTTCTTTGGAACTAATCTATCTTTCTTTCTTTCTTTGGAACTAATCTATCTATCTTTCTTTCTTTCGAACTAATCTATCTATCTTTCTTTCTAACTAATCCATCTTTCTTTCTTTCTAACTAATCCTTCTTTCTTTTTCTTTCTTTCTTTTTTCTTTCTTTCTTTCTTTCTTTCTAATCTATCTTTCTTTCTAACTAATCTATCTTTCTTTCTAACTAATCTATCTTTCTTTCTTTCTAACTAATCTTTCTTTCTTTCTTTCTAACAAATCTATCTTTCTTTCTAACTAATCTATCTTTCTTTCTAACTAATCTATCTTTCTTTCTTTCTAACTAATCTATCTTTCTTTCTTTCTTTCTTTCTAACTAATCTATCTTTCTTTCTTTCTTTCTTTCTAACTAATCTATCTTTCTTTCTTTCTTTCTTTCTTTCTAACTAATCTATCTTTCTTTCTTTCTAACTAATCTATCTTTCTTTCTTTCTTTCTAACTATATCTTTCTTTCTTTCTTTCTTTCTTTCTTTCTAACTATATCTTTCTTTCTTTCTTTCTAACTAATCTATCTTTCTTTCTTTCTTTCTAACTAATCTATCTTTCTTTCTTTCTTTCTAACTAATCTATCTTTCTTTCTTTCTTTCTAACTAATCTATCTTTCTTTCTTTCTACCTAATCTTTCTTTCTTTCTTTCTACCTAATTTCTTTCTTTCTTTCTTTCTTTCTTTCTTTCTTTCGAACTAATCTATCTATCTTTCTTTCGAACTAATCTATCTTTCTTTCTTTCTTTGGAACTAATCTATCTATCTTTCTTTCTTTCGAACTAATCTATCTATCTTTCTTTCTAACTAATCCATCTTTCTTTCTTTCTAACTAATCCTTCTTTCTTTTTCTTTCTTTCTTTTTTCTTTCTTTCTTTCTTTCTTTCTTTCTAATCTATCTTTCTTTCTAACTAATCTATCTTTCTTTCTAACTAATCTATCTTTCTTTCTTTCTAACTAATCTTTCTTTCTTTCTTTCTAACAAATCTATCTTTCTTTCTAACTAATCTATCTTTCTTTCTAACTAATCTATCTTTCTTTCTTTCTAACTAATCTATCTTTCTTTCTTTCTTTCTTTCTAACTAATCTATCTTTCTTTCTTTCTTTCTAACTAATCTATCTTTCTTTCTTTCTTTCTTTCTAACTAATCTATCTTTCTTTCTTTCTAACTAATCTATCTTTCTTTCTTTCTTTCTAACTATATCTTTCTTTCTTTCTTTCTTTCTTTCTTTCTTTCTAACTATATCTTTCTTTCTTTCTTTCTAACTAATCTATCTTTCTTTCTTTCTTTCTAACTAATCTATCTTTCTTTCTTTCTTTCTAACTAATCTATCTTTCTTTCTTTCTTTCTAACTAATCTATCTTTCTTTCTTTCTACCTAATCTTTCTTTCTTTCTTTCTACCTAATCTTTCTTTCTTTTTCTACCTAATCTTTCTTTCTTTTTCTACCTAATCTTTCTTTCTTTTTCTACCTAATCTTTCTTTCTTTTTCTACCTAATCTTTCTGTCTTTCTACATTTTCTTTCTTTCTTTCTTTCTTTCTACCTAATCTTTCTTTCTACCTAATCTATCTTTCTTTCTTTCTATCTAATCTATCTTTCTTTCTAACTAATCTATCTTTCTTTCTTTCTTCTTCCTAATCTTTCTTCCTAATCTTTCTTCCTAATCTTTCTTTCTTTCTTTCTTTCTTTCTTTCTTTCTTTCTTTCTTTCTTTCTTTCTGTCTTTCTGTCTTTCTGTCTTTCTTTCTTTCTGTCTTTCTTTCTTTCTGTCTTTCTTTCTTTCTGTCTTTCTTTCTTTCTGTCTTTCTTTCTGTCTTTCTTTCTGTCTTTCTTTCTTTCTTTATTTTTCTTTCTTTCTAATCCTTCTTTATTTTTCTTTCTTTCTAACTAATCCTTCTTTATTTTTCTTTCTTTCTAACTAATCCTTCTTTATTTTTCTTTCTTTTTCTACCTAATCTTTCTGTCTTTCTACATTTTCTTTCTTTCTTTCTTTCTTTCTACCTAATCTTTCTTTCTACCTAATCTATCTTTCTTTCTTTCTATCTAATCTATCTTTCTTTCTAACTAATCTATCTTTCTTTCTTTCTTCTTCCTAATCTTTCTTCCTAATCTTTCTTTCTTTCTTTCTTTCTTTCTTTCTTTCTTTCTTTCTTTCTTTCTGTCTTTCTGTCTTTCTTTCTTTCTTTCTTTCTTTCTTTCTTTCTTTCTGTCTTTCTGTCTTTCTTTCTTTCTTTCTTTCTTTCTTTCTTTCTGTCTTTCTTTCTGTCTTTCTTTCTTTCTTTCTGTCTTTCTTTCTTTCTTTATTTTTCTTTCTTTCTAACTAATCCTTCTTTATTTTTCTTTCTTTCTAACTAATCCTTCTTTATTTTTCTTTCTTTCTAACTAATCCTTCTTTATTTTTCTTTCTTTCTAACTAATCCTTCTTTATTTTTCTTTCTTTCTAACTAATCCTTCTTTATTTTTCTTTCTAACTAATCCTTCTTTATTTTTCTTTCTAACTAATCCTTTATTTTTCTGTCTTTCTAACTAATCCTTTATTTTTCTCTCTTTCTAACTAATCCTTCTTTATTTTTCTTTCTTTCTCTCTTTCTACCTAATCTTTCTCGCTTTCGTTCTTTCTCTCTTTCTTTCTTTCTCTCTCTACCTAATCTTTCTTTCTTTCTACCTAATCTTTCTTTCTTTCTTTCTTTCTTTCTTTCTCTCTCTCTTTCTCTCTACCTAATCTTTCTTTCTACCTAATCTTTCTTTCTACCTAATATATCTTTCTTTCTCTCTTTCTCTACCTAATCTTTCTTTCTTTCTGACTACCATTAAAATATATCTCAAGACCTATATCTCTGCATCAAAACATCGTATAGAGATGGGGGTTGGTTTATACATTCACATTGACTTTAGAGCTTCATTATTGACACCTGCCAAGCCACTCCATAGCAACCAAACAGAGTACCCTAGCAACCGTTTTGCAATACCTATATCTCTGCATCAAAACATTGTATAGAGATGGGGGTTGGTTTATACATTCACATTGACTTTAGAGCTTCATGATTGGCAGCTGCCAAGCCACTCCCTAGCAACCAAACAGAGTAACCTAGCAACCGTTTTGCAATACCTATATCTCTGCATCAAAACATCGTATAGATATGGGGGTTGGTTTATATCATTCACACTGACAATCAGCCTTTGGAGTTTTATGATTGGCAGCTGCCAAGCCACTCCCTAGCAACCAAAGAGAGTACCCTAGCAACCATTTTGCAAGACCTATATCTCTGCATCAGAACATCGTATAGAGATGGAGGTTGGCTCTTTTGACTCATGCTAGCAAACAGGACTTCCAACATGCTACACATGCTAGCTGTGAATAGCTACATGCTAATGGCGATTAGGTAAGTGCTAAATCATGCTAAAAAATGCAAAGAACTTCAATAGTAACAATCTGTGACAACTACCAGCCACCTAGTAACACCAAAGTAACCTCCCAGAATACCCTAGCAACCGCCTATCAACACCATAGCAACCACCCAGAATACCCTAGCAACCGCCCACAACACCCTAGCAACCGCCCACAACACCCTAGCAACCGCCTAGCAACACCATAGCAACCACCCAGAACAACTTAGCAACCACCTAGCAATGCCCTAGCAACCACCCAGAATACCCTAGCAACCACCCAGAACACCCTAGCAACCGCCCAGAACACCCTAGCAACCGCCTAGCAACATCATAGCAACCACCAGAACACCCTGATAACCGCCTAGCAACGCCCTAGCAACCACCTAGAATACCCAAGCAACACCATAGCAACCAACCAGAACACCATAGCAACCACCTAGCAACATCATAGCAACCACCCAGAACACCCTAGAAACTGCCTAGCAACTGCCTAGCAACCACCCAGAACACCCTGACAACGCCCTAGCAACCATCCAACATACCCTAGCAACCACCCAAAACACCCTAGCAACCACATAGTAACCACTCAGAACACCTAGCAACGCCCTAGCAACCAACTGAACAACATGAATAAGCCATATCTCAGCACCAGAACATCATACAGGCATGTTTGTTGGCTCGTATGCAATCATGTATCACACCCTAGCAACCGTTTGGCGAGTTTTGCCACTGCAAGCACCACTTCACATTTCCTTCTGGAAATGTACATTCTAGTTATTATTATTATTATTATTATTATTTTACTACCTTTTGGGCACTTTTGGGGCCCTTAACGTGCTCAAACTCTTGAAACTTTGCACACGGGTCAGAACCCGCGGCCATCAGGGCCGGGCTGAAGCTGGTACCCGGCATATATCAAACACGCTTGCATGCAATAATCTGAAACTCAGTACACTTATAGATCTCATCGGGCCAAACAACTTTCATGCTGTAAGTTTTACGCCAGCCAAACAGGAAGTCGGCTATTTAGGGTTGTTTGGAAACGCATGCTCAGGAATTTAAAACACTTCTCCTAGGGAATTCACCTGATCGTCACCAAACTCGGTGTGCATGAAGTCAAGACATTGAGAATGAAAAATTGCTAAGGGATTTTTGATATCTCAAACGGTTTGGCCATGGCGAGGAAACAAATTTGTCGAATAATGGAAACAGGAAGTGTGTTATAACTTCTTTATACATTAATTGATCTTGATAACTTAAGCAGTGTGTTCGTTGCAAGAGGCCGATCACATGGATGTGACTATTGTGAGTCAAAGTTGTAGCGCCACCAACTGGCAGCAGGAAGTGTGTCACTTTCAAAATGCTTTTAAATCACCATATTATTTATACCTGATTTACTTCAAACTTTGTGTATAATGTAAACACACACCAGATGAAGACCTGTGAAAGGATTATTAATATCTTAAATACTGTTGCCATGGCAATGCATCAAACTTTAATATTATTTTTGGATGCCTTTGAGACTCTTAGCATGCTTGAAATTGCATGAAACTCGTCAGACACATCACGTTTATTAGCCAGTAGACGTGCAAAGTTTCAGAAATGGGCGTGGTAAGGGCTCAGTAGTGCCACCTTTTGACAAAAGGGGGGGGATTAGTTTTATCTACAGTCACAAAACTCGGTAAGTATATTGTTCTCGTCGAGCCGGACAACTTTCTAATTTACAGTCATCAGCTCCGACCAACAGGAAGTCAGATATTTTGGTTTGAATGTGGTTTGTTTTGGAGAATCCTCTCTCTCTCTTTGTCTGTGTGAGTGGGCTGTGGTGGATTTGTTTATTGCTTTTAATGTTTTTCAAGGTTTCAGGGGCTTTTGGGGCCCTTAACATGTTCAAAAACCCTTGAAACTTTGCATACGGGTCAGAACTTGGTCCATATATCAAACACGTTTGCATGAATTAATATGAAACTCAGTACACATATAGATCTCATCGGGCCGAACATCTTTCCCTCCGTCAAGTTTTACAACAGCCCAACAGGAAGTCTGGAGTGAGACCATAGACGTCTCTCGAGCTGTCGCGATCTCTTTCTGCTCGATCACTGTAGCGCCTCAGTTCAAGCGAACGGCAGCGCGAGCGCACATGACCTGATCATCTGTTCCGCCTTACAGCACGAAACAAATCGAGAATGAACTCAGGGAGCGACATTAACACTTGTCTGCTTGTCCGGGAAAAGGGGATTTTTAAGTTTCAAGTGAAGGAGAGTTTTACTTGCCCGACCGATCGAAACGTGAGATGTTTTTGATCTTATATATAGTCAGTGTAATCCGAGATTGGTAATGGATAGTTTCTGGAAGCTGCGCTGCCTGTCTATTTGTGAGAGAGACATTAGTGGAGAAATCAAAACAAATGAGCCTAACAGCTCACACAAAAACTCACAGAAGAAACATACTGAGGTAGAAATGTTGAGTTTTTTTTATTAATAATATATGATATAGTTAAGTAACATAACACGACTTAGGGCTGTTCTATAATATCACGATTGCAAATGTTACATTGAATTTAAAGTTTAATAAACAAGTAGCCTAGTTTAAATGTAGTAACTTACATTTTAGACGCAATATTGACTGGTTTTTTTCTATTTCAGCGACGAAAATAGTTACAAAAGAAAAGCAACACTAAGCGCTGTGTTTTGTTACTGAATGATTCATTATTTTGAATTAATCGTTTTAATGAATGACTCGATTAATTTATTAAGGCGGTCTCTTGCCGCCACCTATTGATTTATTGTTTAAAGGTATCATTGATTTTATTTTATTATTTGTTTAAAAATTAATCTCATAATATTTTTACAGTTGTAATTTTGCAGTGTAAATTAATTTGATTGATAACAGCCCTTTTTATGAAAACTGAATTTGATAAAATGTAAGAATTTGACACAAAACATATATTTAGTAAGGTTTAATAAATTGTCCTTTATAAAGGTAAATGACGCCCTGGTGACCCCCTACAACAAATTACTTTGTAAACATGTCACCTTTTTCACCACTTGTGAGTTTGCAGGTCTGTTTAATAGTTCAAAAAGTACAATAAATGTTAAAATTTCGATTTTTTTGATAATTGTTGAAAGGTGTCTTTTAATAAATGCAACACGTTCCCAAAGTCATGTGAAATAATCGTGTTGCATAATCGTGATTTCAACACTGACCAAAATAATCGTGATTATGATTTTTTCCATAATCGAGCAGCCCTAGTGACAGTTGTAGGTTACAGTTTGACGAGTTTAATTTGACAAAAGCACAATGTTGTGTTTAATTGCGAGTGTACACAAATACAAGTAAACACTTTGCAGTTTGAATGATGCCCTGTATGAACAAAATGACGGATTGTTTTTATGTCTCCATTGATTGATCGTGCCACACACACACACTGTGCATTCCAGCATTGCAATCTTGACATCGCAGCCTGTTCGTTATAGTCAACCTAACATATAATAATTACACTGCTCTGTTTAAATATTCAGTAGTACAATTTGTACCATTCAGCGTAGGCACCGCTCCACTGTGATGTTTCCAAGCATTTTGCGTATGTGAATAGGATGGTTTTTTCCGTCGATATTAAAACGTGAGTTTATGAGGAGATATATATATATTAGGGCTGTCAAAAGATTAATCGTGATTAATCGCATCCAAAATAAAAGTTTGTGTTTACATAATATATGTGTGTGCACTGTGTATAATTATTTTGTATATGTATAAATACACACATGTATACATTTAAGAAAAATTTGTTATTTATATATAAAATATTTATATAAATTATATATAAATATATACAGTATATACATGCAAATATTTCTTAAATATATACATGCATGTGTGTGTATTTATATATACAAAATAATTATACACAGTACAAACATATATATTATGTAAACACAAACTTTTATTTTGGATGCGATTAATCACGATTAATCTTTTCACAGCCCTAATATATATATATATATATATATATGTATATATATATATATATATGTGTACAACCCCAAATCAGAAACAGTTGGGACATTTTGTAAAATGCATTAAAATCAAGAATCTGTGATTTGTTCATTCTATTTAACCTTTTATTAGCTGACAAACGTACAAAGAAGCGTTTTCCAATTTTTTCACTGAGCAACATAATTGTTTTTTGTAAATATGAACAAATTTTGATTTTGATGGCTGCAACACACCCCAAAAAAGTTGGGACAGAGACAGAGACCAAATAAAAGTGAAAAGGTTATCCAAATTAGATTATCCAACTCTTTTGAAACAGTCCACAATGAGCAGGTGAATTGGTAATAGTTGAGGGTATCATGTTTGGGTGTAAAAGTGCTTCTCAGTCTTTTTAAGCAAAGATGGGTCATGGCTCATCACTTTGTGCCAAATATCTTGAGAGAATTGTCAAACAATTAAAAAATCACATTTCTCAATGCAAGATTGCAAAGCATTTATGCCTTTCATCATCTTCCATACATAATATTGTCACAAGATTCAGGGAATCCAGAGAAATCTCAGTCTGTGTTGGGTAAGGCAGTAGACCTCTGTTGAATGGGCGTGACCTTTGAGCCCTCAGATGGCATTGCACAAGATACCATCATGCTACTCTGTCAAATACAGCCACATTTGCTCAGGAGTAATTTGGAAAACCATTTTCACTGAACACAGTCTGACGCTGCATCAAGAAATGCCACTTGAATCTCTGTTACACAAGGAGAAAGCTTTACATCAGTTCTATGTGGAGATGCTGGCAAGTTCTCTGGGCCTGAGCTCATCTCAGATGGTCTAGAAGAAAGTGGAAATGTGTGCTGTGGTCAGATGAGTCCATGTTTCAGCTTGTTTTTGGGAGAAAATGGACATCGAGTTCTCAGTCTCAAAGACAAAAGGGACCAACCAGACTTTCACCAGCGACAGGTGCAAAAGCAAACATCTGTCCTGGTATTGAGGTGCATCATTGCAAACGGTATGGGTAACTTGCATTATTGTGAAGGTACCATTGACATGGAGGCATATATGTGACCCGTCACGGAAACCAGTGACACAAGTCGGCAGCACAACTTCCGAGCAAAATGAGAAAGAAGCGTTTTTTTTTCAAAATTGGTGATTTCCGCTTTTTTGCAGAATCTGTTAGTTGAGATCATGAAGCCTCTCCATGTTTGAGATAACAGTATTGGTATATTTAAAAGCGTACATTTTGAGGTTGAAATCGGCTTGTTTTTCGGAGATTCTAGCATGCAGTAGGGGCGTGTCATTGTCTGTGTGTATTTCCATACTGAATAGCCGCCGGCGCTTTTGCCCCCGCCCCCCAACAGCGTGGCTACTTATTATGCAGCGCTCTGGCCGGCTCTATCTGATATCAAAATTCAATGAAGATGGACGCCGCAAAGATTGTCGCAGACGAGCTGAACCGTGGCAGTTACACCGAAAATGTTTTCGCCGCACTTTGTGGGCTCGGGAAACTGAACCGGAGGTATGGGCGCGGCGTGCGCGCCCTCGGTGCTTGAATACGGCGGCTCGGCTCGCTGACAGCGGTGGCATATGTGACTTCCCGATTGCTTTGAATGGGGAATGTTTTGTGAACAGGGAACAGACTTAATGGACTGGCAACAATCTCCATAGAACATGAACTGGCACAGAGAATCGAAATAGAGGATGCAGTTAAGACCTTTTCCGCGATGAAGGCCTGCCGTGCGCGCTTCTGAAACGTAGGTTAAGCTTCATTTGCTCTTTAGTCGTTATTTAAGATGCTGAACCTGCTGATGATATAATGTGCTTGTGGACATTTCATTTGTGTGTGTATACGCACATAAGAAAGTGGTGTAAAGAGATTTGCAACAGTAATTTGAGGAGGTGAAATATGATTATTTGGAAAATTCCTGTCATGACTGCTTAAAGAAAAATGTCAGCAGGCATTTGCCTCCTGCATAAACTTTAATATTGTTGACATTTTGGGTACACGCGCGTTGCACACTATTTGCATTATATGTTGGCCTCTGGCTTATTGGTCTTTGTGTGTTGTTGCTGGTTTTGCGTTATATGTATATGGCATATTGGTCTTTGTGTGTTGTTGCTGGTTTTGCGTTAAATGTATGGCATATTGGTCTTTGTGTGTTGTTGCTGGTTTTGCATTATATGTATATGGCATATTGGTCTTTGTGTGTTGTTGCTGGTTTTGCGTTATATGTATGGCATATTGGTCTTTGTGTGTTGTTGCTGGTATACGTTGCAAATAGAGGGGCAGCACAATTGTTTTTCACCTAGTGCGGCAGAAGTGCATTCGCCGGTCCGGGGGGTGAGTTTCCATAAACATTAAAGTTTGTCGTTTTGTTTTCATTCTAAGAACACGTACACATTATCTCATGTTTAGTCTGTTTAGACCTTCCATACCTACCTATTGTTATTAGCTAGCTCAGGAAAGAAAAAAAAGCTGTAAAGCACAGGGGGGATCTTTACAGGTGGGTATGGCTTATCTAAATGAGATGTAAATGAGCCCTATTGTCACTCCTAGGAGCAGAGAGAGGTGAGAACTGCACAATCTTTAGAGGCCGTTATCTATCCTTTTAGCTTTTTTAAGTGCCTACCTTCAAATGGCCACAACTTCTCCAAATATCATCAGATTTCCACGTGTTACACATCGTTGGAAAGCTTGGAGACTACACTTTCAGAATCTATGAATACCTCAAAATGCCCCAGAACCGACTTGTGTCCCTAGTTTCCGTGACTAGTCACATATTTGGATTGTACAGAGACATAAACTGCCATCAAGATGACATCTTTCCTGGGAAGCAAGACAATGCCAGGCCTCATTCTGCACATGCTAAAACTGAGTGGTTTCTAGACACTCTGCACCATAGAAGGGATGTGCCTGCCTGTTTACTGCAGTCCAGATATGTCTCTTATGGAAAATGTATGACCCATCATGAAAAGTTGAATCAGGCAACGATGACCACAGACTGTTGAGCGGCTGTCTTGTAGCAGACAAGTTTGGGCAAATATTCCACTAGCAAAACTCCAACAATTAGTATCCTCAACTCCCAAATGATTAAAAAGTGTAATTAAAAGGAAAGGTGATGTGACACAGTGGTAAACATGTCTCTGTCCCAACCTTTTTGGGGTGTGTTGCAGCCATCAAAATCAAAATTTGTTCATATTTACAAAATACAATTATGTTGGTCAGTGAAAACATTGGAAAACTTTTCTTTGTACTTTTGTCAGTTAAAAAAAGGTTAAAAAGAATGAACAAATAACAGATTCTTGATTTTATTGCTTTTTACAAAGTGTCCCAACTTTTTCTGATTTGGGGTTGTGTATATGTGTGTGTGTTTTTATATATATATATATATATATATATATATATATATATATATATATATATAGCTATATAGTGATGAAAGGGCCAAAGCCGGCGGCACCGCCATCCCGGTGCCTTTAGGTAACTAAAAAAAATGTACATCTGATATGGGTTTCAGAATTGGGTGGGGCAAAATGGCTCGATAGCGCCACCTATAAAGGTTCAACGGAGTGCGCATCCCGCTACGTTTCACGTACGTGTACGAAATTCGGTACATACATGTAATCACCCAATACCTAAAAAAAAGTTTCTTGGAGCATAGCCCTAAACACAACAGGAAGTCAGCCATTTTGAACTTCCTCTCAGATTTTTGTGCAGTTTTTGCCATTTTCAGGCCTCGTACTTTAACGAACTCCTCCTACAGTTTTAATCTGATCTTCAAATTTGGTGAGTGTAATCTTAAGGCCTTTGCAAAGTTAAATTGTGAAGATCTTGAGTTTTAGTCGAAGGCCGTGTCCTCGGCGGCCTGACAAATTTCGATGTTTCGCCATGATACAGGAAGTTGCTGTAACTCAGGCAAACAATGTCCAATCTGCCCCAAACTTCACACATTTGATAAGAGTTCTGTCCTGAACACATCTATGCTCATATTCAGTTATAGTCATAGCGCCACCTGCTGGCAACAGGAAGTGACAGGTTTAACACTGTTGTGGACTCCTAATAACATATTAAAAAGTGCCAGCAAGTGTTAAACACACTATCAACATACTAGAAACATGCTAAAACATGCTAGCAAACACTTAGCTAAGTGCTAAAGCATGCTATTACTGCATTTAAATAGGAATTTGCTGTAACTCGGGTATGCAATGTCCAATCTACCCCAAACTTAATATGTAACATGCTAGAAACATGCTAAAACATGCTAGCAACACTTACGTAAGTGTTAAAGAATACTAGAAATGCTAAAGGAAGTTGTTGTAAATTAAGCATACAATGTCCAATCTGCCCCAAACTTAGCATGTTTGATAAGAGTCCTGCCCTGAACACTTATACATGGCGATATTCAGTTATAGTCATAGCGCCACCTACTGGCAACAGGAAGTGACATGGTTAACACTGTAATGCATTACTAGTCACATACTAAAATATGCCATTGTGTGCTAAACATGCTAGAAACATACTAAACATGCTAGCAACACTTAGCTGAGTGATAAAGCATGCTATTATCACCATAATAAAGGACATTTTTTTAACTGACTTTGACATACTCCTCCTTAGGGTTGGGCTGATCCATCGTGATGGCTGACTGACATCACAATGTTTAACCGTCATCGCGACCCCCCCACACGTTTTCATGGTGACGCTTCATGCTTGGTGCGTGATTCACCACAGCCAAAATAGCACTGTATGAAAGATGAAGCGCTTTTATTTATAAATATTAACAAACTTGCTTACCATGTCAACTATCTTCTATTCCGATTCTCAAATATGTGTAAGTGAGTTTTTGTTGTTTAAAAAACCTTTTATAAATGATCTTGATCTGTAACGTGAGATGGGCGCCGTCATGTTTGTTTGGGCCGCAGTTCAGAGTTTCCTGTCTGTTGGATTTATTACAGCGCGTGAATTCATCAGTTTCTCCCGAAATACATGAAAGTGGCCGGTGAACTAGGAGAAAAATAGTTGACTTTATAGTTATTTACACTGTGTGTCTGATATGAATAAAAACCGTCGGCAAATAATTTGAATGGTTTGTTATTGCTGCTTCCATAGACACCATTGTGTATTTTACAAACACTAAATGTATTGTTTTGCTATAAATTATATGTATTTAAATGTCTGAAACAAATGAATAAACATTATGTGGTTAAAAACACTGAACAGTTGTGATATAGCACTGAACGCGTCCGTCTTTGGCTCAGCGCCAGCCATAGCGCGAAAGCACAATTTGAATCTGGCAGTTATGTCACGTCACTGTACATTCGCTCCTTAGTGGTCAGCTGCTGCAGAGTTTGCCGAAATCGAAATTGCTGATGAGATATAGAGGAAAATGAGAATGTTACCCCCCCCCCTCCGCTCTCTCCCGATGTCATCGTCCATCACGATGTTTCACTGTAGACATCGTCTGATACCAAATTGCCCACTGTGCTCTGTCTTCCTGAAGCCACCGGTTGGCGGTGGCACGGGTGTGAGGGCCCTTTCATCCCTGCTTGCAGCTTTAATTGGAGTTATTGTAGGGTGGTTGTGTCCACACACTGCTAGGACACATGCATATGCAAACACCATGTAAAATTGAATTTTGCATCCAGTGTCCCCTTTAAAAGAGACCTGCCTATTTAAAAAGTGTTTAAATCAAAGGGCAAACACTAACATTTATAAGTGCACCTCAGGAATCAGAAATAAAAAAATGCAGTTCATGACCACCAAAAGTTGTTTCCTGTTTTTTATTAACATGCCTGTAAATCAATTGTGATCACGCAATAATCATTAGATTAGCATTATGAAATTATTTTACACTAGCTTATATAGCAATTCTATCATGTACTTGTGTTTTCAGGAGTTCCTCGACAGGCGTAAGATGACAGAGTTTGGTAATCTGTCTTTAGTGGATGAAGGCACAGGGGATGGAGACGGAATAGAGCTCAGTCTTCCCGGAGTCAAGAGAGGTGAGTCCACTCATTTATTAATAAACCTGCCAATCAATTTTAACTAGGTATTATGCTTTTAGGAGCATTGAAAGTATAATTGGATATAATGTTGCTCTAATGCCTTTCTCTCCATATCTCTCAGGTGATATGAGCTCCAGACGCTTTAAACCAGAGATCCGTGTTAGCTCTCTCCGCTTCTCACCTACTGGTATAGTTTTTGTCTATACTGTACAACACATTAAGAGCGATATTACAAATTGCACATCAGTAATCCTTTCAGTATATTTCTAAACATTCCCAACATTCCAAGACTTACCAACATTTTCATTAAAAAATGAACGGAATGAAGTTTTGGCATTCTTCTCCATTCAGGATGCAGTTGGGCAGCAGCCTCCACTGAAGGTTTGCTGATCTATTGTCTTGACGCTTCACTGGTGTTCGACCCATATGATCTGGACATGGATGTCACACCAACAAGCATACGGCGACAGGTGACGAAAAAAGAGTGGGCATCTGCAATTTTGCTGTCTTTTCGTCTGAATGAAATTCCACTCATTAGAGAAGTTCTGGAGGCAGTCCCTTATGACCAAAGTGCGTTCCCTTTTAAAACGCTCACATCTCTTGTGATTTCTTGTCATATTCAAAATGCATAATTTTCTTGTCATTCTTTACATGTTATTTTTTGACGCTTCAGTTACAGTGGTATGTAGCTCACTTCCAGATGTGTATGTGGATAAGCTTCTAAACTTTGTGGCCTCAACATTGGAGAAGTCCAACCACCTGCAGTTCTACCTCAGCTGGGCTCAGTGTCTGCTCACCTTACATGGACAGAAGCTCAAGAATCGGTCAGCAACATAACTCTTTTCAGAATAAGCTCACACTGGTTATTGAATTCTTTGACAATTGTTTGCAAAAAAAAGCACATAGTATATCTCAACTATTCAACTGTTACCAGAGTAATTGAAAAAAAATGTAAATATTTATATATACATATACAGATGCTCTGTTCTTTGTTTTGATATATTGCATGTTCGAAATTTAGAACGTTTTGGCTGGCAAATATACCTTGAATGGTTGTAAAGATATACACATTTGAATTATGGTCATCTGCCCTCTTTTTCCAATTGAAAACCTGAGAAAATCGCTTTTAAAGTTTTTTGCCCGTTTTTTGTTGATATTTCAAAATCCATTGCATTTAAATGGATAAACTATTTATTTTACAGCTTAATTTGACCAAAGACATTAATATATATATATATATATATATATATATATAAAAATGCTATTAAACCAGGCTGAAGCTCAAATTATTTAAAAGTTTTTATTTGAATAAATAATTTAAAAGTACCTTTTACACAAATGTACTAAAATCAGAAAGATTGAACAGAGGTGCTACATTTTTGCTTGAGAGAGAGGGTGTGTGTGTGTGTGTAAGAGAAAGTGAGAGAGTGTTACGTCCCTAAAATGGCTAAGGGCATGAGGGAACACAACATAAAATAAATTAATTAATTCCCGGATTGTTTAACCCTGGTAACGTGCTGGTGCAAAAGAACGCGAGAACAAGGGAAATATAATTTGAGAAAGAAAGAATAGAACGCCCATTACGTCGCAATGATGATTGACAGCCAACAGCGCCGCCCTAAGAAGTGATAGCGGAGAAAGTGAAAGTAAAGTTAACAACACACCATATCATCTGAGCACGTAACATCCCCACCCTAAAAAAAACAAACATGATACAACATTATGTTTGTCACATGATTTACATAAGAGAGGGGAAAAAAAAATTGATAACATTAATAAACAAGAGGAAAACATTGATTTACCCATTAAACCCTTGAAAGCGCATCGGCTACTACGTTCTCAGAGCCTCTCTTATGCCGAATTTCGATGTTGTAATTTTGGACTATCAGAGCCCACCTCATTAACCTTTGGTTCTGATTATACATTCGGCACAGGAAAGTTAGGGGATTGTGATCAGTATACACGATCACTGGATATGTTGTAGATCCAACATAAACTTCAAAATTCTGGAGTGCCAATAGCAAAGCTAAAGCCTCTTTTTCAATGGTCGAGTAGTTGACTTGGTGCTTGTTAAATTTCTTGGAAAAATAACAAATGGGATGATCAACTCCATCTGCATTCTCTTGGAGAAGCACTGCACCCGCACCATATGCACTTGCATCAACTTCAAGCTTAATTGACAATGAGAAATTGGGCGCAGACAACACCGGCGCACTACACAACAGTGTTTTAATACTCTCGAAAGCTTGTTGACTCTCTGACGACCAAACAAAAAACTTTGATGGGCTAAGCAAATCCGTCAAAGGACAGTGGAGAAATTTTTACAGAAATTCTTGTAATACCCTGCCATACCAAGAAAACGCCGCAATTCACGTCTGGTTGACGGCGCGGGAAACTCAAGAATTGCTGAAATTTTTGCCTCCACCGGACTAACTTGGCCCTGACCTACCTGCTTCCCCAAATAGGTAACAGTGGCTTTGCCAATTTCACACTTGGCCAGGTTTAAAGTTAACGAAGCCTTCTCAAGGCGATGAAATACCGTTCCCAACAAGGATACATGTTCAGACTAACTCGTCGAATACACCACCAAGTCGTCTAAATAAGCATTACAATTAGAAACCCCAGCGAGCACAGTATTCACCAATCTTTGGAAAGTGGCCGGTGCGTTACGTAACCCAAAAGCCATAATCCGGTATTGCATAAATGATTCAGGTGTAACGAAGGCAGATATCTCAGAAGCGAGAGGGGTTAATGGCACCTGCCAATATCCCTTCAGCAGATCTAATTTAGTAACAAACTGAGCTGAGCCTAAATTGTCGATGCAATCCTCCATACGAGGCAAAGGGAAATAGTCCGGCACAGTGACAGCATTGAACTTGCGATAATCTGTGCAGAAACGATAGTTTCCATCTGACTTCGGGACAAGTAGGCACGGTGAGCTCCACGGGCTACTACTAGGTTTAGCAAGACCCTCTCTTACCAAATAATCAACTTCTTCTTTCATTAAGGATCTTTTAGTGGCATTTACTCTGTATGGATGTTGCTTAATAGGATGCGCGTCTTTCACATCAATATCATGATACAGTACCCGAGTTTGCGTAGGAACATCACCACAGATTGCAGGAAAACCATGAATGAGTGCGATCACATCTTGTTTCTGTGATTCAGTTAAATCTACAAGGAAGTTAGAAAGATCGTTTAATACCTCTGAATTCGACAAGCGCACAGATGGTAATGGATCGCTACATAACGTCAAGCCATATTCATCGATCAATACACCAGCAGATGGCGCTCCTATTTGACAATTCACAGCTACGGGAGAGATAGCGGGCCCTGCAGTCTCATCCGTTAGGAGTTTTATCTCTAGAATGATACGCTTTCAGCATGTTGATATGACAAACTCTTTGCTGTCGCTTCCTGTCTGGCGTTTTGATTACATAATCAGTTTCACTCTTCTTCCCCCACAATTGCGTACGGTCCAGCAAAGCGTGCTGACAGTGCCGACCCTGGTATGGGTAACAACACTAATACCCTATCCCCAACAGAAAATGAACGAAGAACTGTTTTTTTGTCAAATCGTTTCTTCATGTCACACTGAGCCTGAGATAAAAAATCCTTAGCTAAGTCACAGGCGTTCTGCACACATTCACGGAGTCTACACACGTAATCCAACACATTAACCTTCGGACTCGAGTCGCAACTAATGCTTAGCATTTGTTCTTTAAGCACTTTTAAAGGTCCCCTCACAGAATGTCCGAAAACCAGATCCGCTGGGCTAAATCGTAATGACTCCTGTACAGTCTCACGAATGGCGAATAAATCCAATGGAATACCCTCGTCCCATTTGTTACCCGTCTCCACACAGTACTACTTCAGCATTGATTTCAGGGTTTGGTGAAATCATTCCAAGGCTCCCTGGCTTTCGGGATGGTATGGACTTGACACACGATGTTTTATATTGAGCGAACCCAAGACCTGCTTAAACAATTTAGAAAGAAAATTCGTTCCTTGATCAGTTTGGACGAATTTTGGCAATCCGAAAGTAGAGAAAAATTTAATAAGGGACTTAATTACAGCTTTAGCAGTAATTGTACGCAAAGGTATGGCCTCTGGATAAAGAGTAGCGGAACACATGATAGTAAGGACAAATTGATTACCCGATTTCGTTTTAGGGAGCGGTCCCACACAATCCACGATTACACTCTCAAACGGCTCACCCAGTGCTGGAATTGGCACGAGCGGAGCCGGGGGAATAACTTGCTTCGGCTTTCCCATATGTTGACAAGTGTGACGTACGACAATAATTTGCTACATCTCTCTTAAGTCCAGGCCAGAAAAAATGTCGCAAGATGCGGCCATACGTTTTAGTGACCCCCAAAGGTCCGGATAAAACGTGATCATGAGCTAGGGAGAGTACGGGAGGGCGATAGGCAGAAGGAATCACCACTTAGTATACTGATCCACCCTCTTCACTCACAGTGATATTCGGTTGCCATTTACGCACTAGCAAACCATCATCTATGATGTACAAAGCACCATTGACTTTACCATCCCTTGCTGCATTGAAACACTTGGACAAAGTTTCATCCTTTTTCTGAGCCTCCACAATTTCCTCACGAGTAACTGATAAGGGCAGAAGAACATTGATCTTCGCAACTTCGGAGTCTTGACTAAAAGGAGAACCCTGTGCGACAGCTTCATCAGACTCATCAGCTACACACAAAAAATGTATCATTCAGCACAACATCGTCACACTTTTTTTTTTTTTACTGAGCACGAGTAATAACGCATGTGGAAAAAAGTTCAGGATATGTCTGGGCTAACTCGTCTGATTCTGGAGTTAACATAGGGTGGTCAACCACTTCTAATGCAGGTAAAACTCTCCCTCCAGCCAGGTCGTTTCCCAAAATAAATGACACGCCTGGAACTGGAAGCGCAGAACGCACCCCCACGTTCACAAATCCAGTGACTAAATCAGATTGCATGTGTATGCGATGTAAAGGCACATTCACAACTTCCATACTAAACCCCTGTACTAATATGCTAGATCCCAAATGTGACTGAACAGAGAAAGGTAACACATCAGCACATATAAACGAGTAAGCAGCTCCGGTGTCACGCAAAATCTGTATTTCCACCTGCTCATCAGACTTTCCACTGAATGATACAAATCCTCTCAATAAGAAAGGCTTGTATATACCATCATATGGCACGTTGGTAGAATTCTCAGGAACAGTATTTACAAAAGCAACAGGCTTCTGCGGTAACGAACTCTGCTGTTTACGTTTCAACACTAAACAATCTGCAATGACGTGACCTACTTTATGGCAATAATAGCACTCACGTCTCTCTTTCGAATGTTCGTTAGCCATTTTCGCCTGCTCGTTAACAGGTTTCACCTGTAACAACTGAGACTGAACAACAGCAGTCGTATTTCTATCCGGGCGCGCACTAATAAACATTCTTGTGTGTAAGCGCAAATTCATCAGCGCGGACGGCCGCCGTGGCAAGATCAGTGACTTTTTGCTCATTCAAATACAGAATGCGTTCCGGCAAGCATTTCTTAAAATCCTCAAGTAACATTAATTCTCGTAGGGAGGAAAAATCAGCTACTTTACTCGATACACACCACTTATCAAATAACACCCCTTTCTCGCGAGCGAATTCAACAAACGTTTGATTAACACTTTTCTTGTGGTTTCTAAATTTCTGCCGGTAAGCCTCTGGGACCAGCTCAAACAAACGAAGGATAGCCGTCTTGACAATCTCATACTGTAGGCTATCCGCTAAAGAAAGTGCGGAAAAAACTTCCAAAGCTTTTCCTGACAGCCGACACTGCAGCAATAATGCCCATACATCAATTGGCCATCTTAAAGAGACCTCTATCCGTTCGAAAACTCCAAAATAGCTAACCACCTCCGCCTCTCTGAACAAAGGCACCAAGGGAAGATTCTTACTCGCATCAAATGCAGCCGAGGTTGTAGTACCTCGAACTGCCGTGTCTTTATTCACCGAACTAGAAGTGAGTGGGCCAGCAGTGACAGAGGCGAGTTTCCTCTCCTCCATCTCTAATCGGCACAAGTTCAGCTCCTTCTCAGCGTCTATTTCCAACCTACGGATTTTGAGCCGCAGATCAAATTCGCCCTGACGTACTTGCGCTACTCAACAATTTGAACCAGCACCCCAACAACGTCTCCAGGGCTTTAAGGAATAAGGACCCTCTTTTTACTTAAAGAGATATCCCGGACGAGCCCCCACATTTGTTACGTCCCTAAAATGGCTAAGGGCATGAGGGAACACAACATAAAATAAATTAATTAATTCCCGGATTGTTTAACCCTGGTAACGTGCAGGTGCTGGTGCAAAAGAACACGAGAACAAGGGAAATATAATTTGAGAAAGAAAGAATATATTTATTCACACAAAGTGCTCAAAAGAGAGAGACTAAAGAAAACAAAATACCAAACACAGGGAGTAGGAACCTGAGGGGGGCTAAATCAAATAATTAAATAAAACAAAACCCACAGTCTACCTACATCCCCATCCCAGTAACCTACTAACACAACAAGAAAAGAAAATACAACAAACAAAATAAAGTCTTCGGCGTTCAACACGCCCTACCTAAACTATACTACTTAAGAAAACTCAAAACATACAATAGTAGCACCCGCTTGATCTTACCTAATGTATTAACAGCGTACTTCCCTAGATGTTGCAAAATGGAAGTCACGTGACATACTTCCATGGTCCATACTCCCTGGTCGGTTGTAAAACAATTTGCAAACGAAAACAACAAAGTCTCAAATTTCAACTTAAAAACGAAAACAACAAACCAGCGTGACAAAACAAAAGAATCAATTCCCTCCTCTCTCTCTCCCGCTTCCGGTCTGCGTCAGACTTTTATAGTAACGACGCCCATCACATCGCAATGATGATTGACAGCCAACAGCGCCGTCCTAAGAAGTGATAGCGGAGAAAGTGAAAGTAAAGATAACAACAACACACCATATCATCTGAGCACGTAACAGAGAGGCAGAGAGACAAGGAAACCGAGATCAAATAATGCTAGTCTATGCAATCATATCTTTGTGTAGGCTAGGTGACAATAACAGTGTAACAAATTCATAACGGAGATACCAACAGTTAAATATTGGGTTAATCAAACGCATTGTAATGGATTCTCCTAGCAGATAAATAGCTACACTCATTCACATTTGCACTCACTCACATCCATACATAGTAAATACACTCACTCAGATTCAAATTTGACATTAAATTCACCTTTCAGCTCTTTTCTTAAGCTGGGCAGGGAGAGGGACAACTTACTTTCTCAACTGGCGGTTTTGGGCAAATCTCACGGATATTTTTGTACAGATAAAGGCCATTGCACACTGAGTCTGAAATTCATACGAAATTTTCGCACGTTAAAAAAAAAATTCGACCTCACGTTATGTCAATCACGCTTGCACACTGTCTACGAAAAATCGTACGTTTTTCGCATCCGTAGCAAGCAGTTTGAATGGTGTTTTTACAATTCGGAGCCACCGAATCACGAATACGAAAAAACGCATACGAAAAAAAACGCGGACTCAGTGTGCAATGGCCAGGGGGCTTGATGACGCTTTGGCAACTTTGCTCTCTTTTGACAGCGAAATTTCTCAAATTAATAATATTTAATCTTTCTGAGGAGATCTGCTAGCTTGTTTATTACACAGAGCGCTCGCTGTGAGTCTGACAGGAGGGTGGCTGGACCAGTCGCGTGCCGGTCAGTCGCTTCCCATCGACAAATGATCAGCATTTGTGTACATTTCTAAGCTTTTTGATTGGTTCTATACAACGTGCAACACCATTTGGAGAGCAGAGATAGTGACGTTTCAGGGGATACCCCGGAAATGCTTAGAGGTGACGATAGGAGTTGAGAAAAGCAATGTTCATTTCCAGCGAATTTAGTAAAACTTTGTAAACTTTAATAGTAATTTAAATACCTTTACTCAATTATCTGGACTACGAAACTTTGGGAGATTATTTTTGAATGTCTGTTCTTTGAAAATAGCAAAAAAAAAAAAAATCTTTTATGTCATTGTTTTTCCACATAATCGGCCCATATCTTAAAATGGAATGTTGCGACTTCCGACTCATTTCGCCAGATCGGGTCACATATCTTTTTAGATAATAATGTATAGATTAGCCCCATTTTGCAGTGCTGTATGCAGAGTATTGTAAACCTTTTTCTTCGTCGTCGAAGCAAAGATCAGGAGACGTTGTGATATCTTTATTGAGAACTCGCTGTGTGTCGCTGTAGTCATCCAAGTCTAAGTCAGTAGCTCAGCAGAGTAGTTTTATACCTTTCAAGGGGGAGGGATTTACATAGTAGTGGAGACTCTCGAAACAAAGCATGCAAATGAGGTACAGAAGTCAGCCCGTTCCTGGAATTTCCCCAGCCCTGGATCCATCAGCATAACAGTGTCATTCAAATGCATAGATGTTAATCAAATCAGCTTAACTATTCAATGACTGGGACAGAGGGGCTCCAAGAGCCATTAAAGACAAAGGGTGAGAGTCTCAGTAATCTGACTCATTTAACTTAAAATAGAGAGAACAGGACTGGCAGGAATATCTTACTAGAAACTGCTTAACAGCTGATATCATCATCATAACCTTAAATGCAATGTACTCTACTTTCTCAGTTTATATACGATTGTATTGGAACCTAGATTTAATATTTGATAAATTTGTAGCCCAACAGTATCAATATTGTTCTGTTGTTGGTGACCACCGTAAGACTGTTCATTTGTGTCATTTTCAGATCTGGAGCCATACTGCCTACTGTACAGCAGCTGCTAAAGAGCATCCAAAGACACAGTGATGATCTGTACAAACTGTAAGATTTTTTTTCACAAATATTTACCGGTTAAAACATTCTAAAATGGAAATGTATTTATTAGTTTTCCTTTCTTAGTTATTTTTTGGATAAAGTTTATATATATATATATATATATATATATATATATATATATATATATATATATATATATATATATATAGTGGATAGTATAAGTGAACACACCCATGCTAAAGTTGACTAAAAAGAGGAATAAAAAATCATCTTTTGGAAATTGATCTTCATACCTTAATTTAAAAAACGAGGAAAAACGTACTCGGTTACTAACGTAACCTCGGTTCTCTCTAGAGAGGGAACGAGTACTGCGTAATATCTTACGCTATGGGGAAAACCTCTTTTCCACGAGATATTGAAGCCAAAAATTATCCTTAATTTTGAATTAATGCAAAACGCTGTGCAGCAGCATGCAGACATAGGCAAGACGGCTTGCGTGCCTATTGGCTGCCCTGCGGCAACAGCAGCAGCCTATCGAGAGTGGCCCTGCGTGACACATACCCAATGGGGGCACTTCGCGCCCATTGCGTCACGTCCCGCCAGAAAGGGCGTGGTCCCGCCCTTGTAAATACGGCTCGATTAGGCTGGTATACTGGTTTTCATCGCCGAAGCAAACCAGAGCTGTGTATGCACGGCAAGATACGCAGTACTCGTTCCCTCTCTAGAGAGAACCGAGGTTACGTTAGTAACCGAGTACGTTCTCTTACGAGAGTATCTCTCGTACTGCGTAATATCTTACGCTATGGGGAACACAATGCAAAACGCCGTGCGTACTGGGATCCGACACCAAAGTCCCAAGGGCAGTAGCCCGGGGCTCATATAGTGCATAATCACCATAGACTCACAGAGAGTCGGAGAAGAGAGGCTGCAAGCATCATTCCCCATAAAATAGCATCCTACAGGAGCTAGTTATGTTAACAGTGTTTCACGCAGACAGGGTGAACGTGTTCAGCCTGAACTGGGTAATAGTACGGGTTATTCAACACCCAAGGGGCAGTTTCTATCGCTCAGTGAGCGATGCACAGGCAAACTCAGCATCTGGGCCGCACTGCGGGGCAGATAGCACTGAATTCTAAACCGACAGAAGCTTGGCTTGTAAGGCGGGAACCTCTAGGTTATAAAACCTTATAAATGTAGACGGCGAGGCCCAGCCCGCGGCCGTACAGATATCTTGCAAGGTAACCCCACTATACCACGCCCACGACGAGGCCACGCCTCTTGTGGAGTGCGCTCTGACACCCAAAGGACACTGCAGGCCCTTAGAAGTGTAAGCCAGTGCTATGGCGTCGACTACCCATCTGGATAGGCTCTGTTTTGATGCGGCCAGGCCCTTGGAGCGTCCGCCAAACAAAACAAAGAGCTGCTCGGTCTGTCTGAAGACAGACGAGCGGGACACATAAGCTCTCAGTGCCCTGACAGGGCAAAGGAGACTAGCATCTTTCTCCTCATCATGAACCGAGAGAGCGCACAGGGAAATGACCTGGGCCCTGAACGGTGTGTTGAGGGATTTGGGCACGTACCCGTGCCTTGGTTTGAGTATGACCTTAGAGTCATTAGGCCCAAACTCCATACATGACGCGCTTACCGAAAGCGCTTGTAAGTCCCCTATGCGCTTCACTGAAGCGAGAGCCAAAAGGAACACCGTTTTGAAAGACAGATGCTTCATGTCTGACAAATGGAGTGGCTCGAACGGGGCACCTTTCATGGCTTCCAAAACCGTAGAAAGGTCCCACACCGGGACTGAAGGAGGTCTGGGAGGGTTCAGCCTCCGAGCTCCCTTGAGGAATCGCACGACTAGGTCGTTCTTCCCCAGTGACTGGCCAGACACAGGTTTTATAAACGCTGCTATGGCCGCCACGTACACTTTGAGCGTGGATGGGGACCTGCCCTTATCCAGCAGCTCTTGAAGGAAGGAGAGTACTTCCGTGACCCCGCAGTCTACAGGTGAAAAGCGCTGAGCTTGACACCAAGCAGAGAACACAGACCATTTCGAGGAATAGAGCCGTCTAGTAGACAGGGCCCTTGCCTGCGTGATCGTGTTTAGCACTCCCTCCGGGAGGCTAGCGGGTACCCGTTGATGGCCCATGCATGTAGGGACCATAGTTCCGGGCGAGGATGCCAAATCGAGCCCTCGGCCTGAGAGAGGAGGTCTTTCCTCAACGGTACTGGCCACGGGGCAGTGCTGGTCAGCCGCATCAGGACTGGGAACCAAGTCTGGTTTGTCCAGAGCGGAGCCACAAGCAGCACTGGGCATCCATTTTCCCTGATTCGTTCCAGCACTTGAGGCAGGAGCGAGACGGGGGGAAAAGCATAGAGGGGACAGCGGGGCCAGACGTGGGCCAGCGCGTCCTTGCTCTTGGAGAAGTATTTCGGACAGTGAGCGTTCTCGTGGGACGCGAACAGGTCCATTTGCGCTCTGCCGAATGTCTCCCACAGCAGTTGGATCGTCTGCGGGTGCAGCGACCATTCCCCTGCTGGGACATTGTTTCTGGACAGTCTGTCTGGTCCCAGATTCAGGTGACCAGGCACGTGCGCCGCTCTCAGTGAAAGCAGGTTGTGCTGAGCCCAGACCAGGAGGCGTTCCGTTAGCCTGTAAAGGTTTCGGGACTTGGTGCCGCCCTGGCGATTTATGTATGCCACCACTGACATGTTGTCCGACCGGACCAAGACGTGGTGGCCCATTATCTGGGGACAGAAGCGCCGTAGCGCGTTGTCGACTGCCATCATTTCCAGACAGTTTATGTGTAGGAGCTTTTCCTGTTCTGACAGGCCAAAGAACGGTCTGCCCTCGAGCAGCGCTCCCCATCCCGAGGTGGAGGCGTCCGTGGACACCACCTTCACACTCGAGGGAGTCCCCAGACTCACACCTGACTGATACCAGTCGGTTATCTTCCAAGGTTCCAGAGCTGAAACGCATTTCAGATCGACCCGGAGGCGAAACCGACCAGCGGTCCATGCCCTGGGAGGAACTCGCGCTTTCAGCCACAGCTGCAGTGGGCGCATGCGAAGCAGACCCAGCTGGAGCACTGAAGCTGCTGAGGCCATGAGGCCCAGCATTTTCTGAAACCTTTTGAGCTGGACAACCGAGCCGCGGCGGAAGGATTTCGCGGCGCTCTGAATGTCCCGTTCGCGCTCTGGCGTCAGACGCGCTGTCATGGATAGCGAGTCCAGCACTGTTCCCAGAAAAGAAATTTTCTGGCTGGGAAACAGCGAGCTCTTCGCCCAATTGACTGTGAGACCCAGATTCTCGAGATGCTCGAGTAATGTGGCCCTGTGTTCTATGAGCTCTGATCGTGATCGAGCTAGAATCAGCCAATCGTCCAAGTAGTTCAAAATTCGCATGCCCTGGAGTCTCAGGGGTGCGAGAGCCGCGTCCATGCACTTCGTAAATGTACGGGGTGCCAGGGACAGGCCGAACGGCAGGACTTTGTATTGGTATGCCTGGCCCTCGAAGGCGAATCTCAAGAATTGCCTGTGACGTGACGCTATTTGTATTTGAAAATAGGCGTCTTTCAGATCTATTGACATAAACCAGTCTTCCCGGCGAACTTGCGCGAGGATTTTCCTGGTTGTAATCATTCTGAAGTGGCGCTTCGCGAGCGCTCTGTTCAGCTGTCGCAGATCTAGAATGGGTCTGAGACCCCCGTCTTTTTTGGGTACCAGAAAATACCTGCTGTATAAACCCCCTTCGCTCTGAGCCTGAGATAAAGGTTCTATCGCCCCTTTGCTCAGTAGTTTCGCTATCTCGGCTCGAAGTAGATGAGATACTTCGTTTTTTACCGTCGTTTCGACTCGCGCCGCACAACAGCGGGGGCGTCGAGCGAACTGCAGCGAATAGCCTCTTTTTATAGTGTTCAGCACCCATTCTGATACCCCGGGAAGCTTTGCCCACGCATGTGCGTGAATAGCTAGAGGTAGAATGAAATCTGGGCTCTGGCCGCGGCATAGCGGCGGCCGGAGAGCTCCGGTGTGCTGAGAAACAAACACTGTGTTTGCAATGCGCGAGGCGGGGGGTGCGCTGATCACAGCGGGCAGCCCGACCGCGCTCGGCTTCTCTCTGACAGATTGTGGAGAGAAGGCGAGCGGGACGAACCCCGTGGGCTTCGGCATGTCTGTGAGGGAATGTGGGCGCGGGATAGCGGGCACACTCACTGCACTGAGAACACTGTCGGCTCGCGCCGACTGAAAATGTGTTGGTTTCGTTTTTACAGAAACCGTGGGACATGCTTCGTGTAGTGTTTGTGGGCACTGTGTCGTGGGCACGTACACTACATTCATTGCACAATCGACATGAGTCGATTTTATTCGTTCTAGCCCTGTATTGTGGTGGGCTGTGTCTGCGTGTGGGAATGGGCACTGAGACGTGGGCATTCTTACAACACTCATAACACCATCGGCCGTGGCCGGAACACCAGAAAATACACTCTTTTGGGATTTATCTGGGTCGCCGTAAAAATGGCATTTGTGTGCAGGCAAGCGGGCTGTGGTGCCGGCTTGTTTACTGCGAAATACACTGGAACAGTCACATCGTTTGGAACTGAACGAGCGAGAAGTTTCGGTGGAGTCTGGCCGCGGCGAGACTTAAACACCGTGGGTTTTAGCTGACTGTATGTGTGTTGGTTTCGTTTTACAGAAAACGTGGCACATGCAGTGTGTAGTGTTTGTGGGCACTGGGTTGTGGGCACATTCACTACATTTAATGCACAATGACATGAGTCAATCTCATTTGTGCGTGCCCTGCACTGTGGCGGGCTGTGTTTGTGTGTAGAAATGAACACTGGGCTGTGGGCATTTTTATTACACTCATAACACCATCGGCTTTGGCCGGAATACCAGAAAATACACTGCTTATATGATTTTTCTGGGTCGCCGTGGAAACGGCATTTTTGTGCAGGCAAGCGGGCCATGGTACCGGCTTGTTTACTGCAAAATACACTGGAACAGTCACATTTTCTTGGAACTGAACGAGCGAAAAGTTTCGGTGCAAGTCTGGCCGCAGCGAGACTAAATTTTTATCTGCTGCGAGACCTGGGATCGAACACGGGTCTCCCGTGCGAAGGGCTTTGGGTTTCGCCACTGAGCCACAGGGGGAAATGACAAAAGCTTAAAACAGCTCGAGCAGATAAGAGAGCGTCATCACAGTTTGTGTGTGTTGGCGTTTGTTTGCAGGCGTGCGTGTTATACAACAGGCTCATTGCTGCAATATTGACATTTTCAGCCGCTCAAACTAAGAGGAGCTGAGAAATGTTTGAGAAATGGAGATTGGTCCGACCTCGGCGGGACTAAAAACACACTCTTTCCTCATTTCGCCGGTGACGCATGCCCACGGGGGGCGGGGGTGGGGTAGCTTTCTTATAACGTAAAGAAAGCTAGCCGCGGTTTTGAAGCTGGCCTTCTCTACAGATGCAGCTATCTCGTCGTCATAATGGCGGAAGCGGCGGCGCGCGGCGGCCGTTGTCCGTCAGCGAGCGACTCGAGTGAAGCTGGTGAAGCTGGCGGGCGAACCGGCGAGCTATCACGGGCTGGAGAAGGCTCGGGGCTGTTTCGTCGACCTCAATGGCGGAAGCGGCGGCAGACGGCGGCCGCTGTCCGTCGGTGAGGGACTCGAGCGATGCCGGCGAAGCTGGCGGGCGAATCGGCGAGCTTTGGCGGGCAGGAGAAGGCTCGAGGCCGCGCTGGGCACGGCACTTTTTACGGCGCGGCGCTACAGCGGGTTGAAGTGCAGGCTCTGAGAATGATGCCAGGCGAGTCCTCAGAGTCACCATAGGCAATAGCTCACAGTGAGGGCATCCGCCGTCGACGAGAGCGAGAGCCGCGTGATCCTCACCCAGGCAGGAAACGCAGAATGGCGATCCTCTTCACTGAGTGTGGCTCGGCACGAGCCGCAGGATCTATGCATCTTGAAAAAGACGCAGCTCTTTTAGGAGAGAGAGAGACAGTGAAAAAATGTGTGTCGCAGCGGCGAACACACACACACACTTGCAATAAAAGGATATGACGCCGGAAAGCGTAGCAGGTACGGCGGCTAAAGGCGGCGATGCCAGCGACTTCAGACTCAAAGGCTCGTCCCGCTGTGTGCTTATCTCAGACGGCGCGGCTTCTCACTCCGGATCCAGCGATGCGTGATGCTTCGCTGAAGAGATGAAAATCAGTATACCAGCCTAATCGAGCCGTATTTACAAGGGCGGGACCACGCCCTTTCTGGCGGGACGTGACGCAATGGGCGCGAAGTGCCCCCATTGGGTATGTGTCACGCAGGGCCACTCTCGATAGGCTGCTGCTGTTGCCGCAGGGCAGCCAATAGGCACGCAAGCCGTCTTGCCTATGTCTGCATGCTGCTGCACAGCGTTTTGCATTAATTCAAAATTAAGGATAATTTTTGGCTTCAATATCTCGTGGAAAAGAGGTTTTCCCCATAGCGTAAGATATTACGCAGTACGAGAGATACTCTCGTAAGAGAACCTACCTTTAAGGTCACCGATTTTCTTTGTGAATGAATAATGTATCGTAAATAAATAAATGTTCTTCCTTAAAATTCAGGTTGCGTAAGTCAAGATTGCGATGCTTTGTTCTAATCGCGATATTGAATAGTGTCTGTACACCGCAGAAAGACTGTTTAAATATGAATTGCGTGTCTGTTAGGGTTAGGGTTAGGCTAACCCTAACCCTATATATATATATAATTTATTTTGTCTGAGGTCGCATTCTTTGGTACCCAGTGACACATCTGTGTGAAAGGCTAATTAATATGCAGCTCGCACATTATCCGGCCTTTGTCTTCTCGGGTGTGAACACGCCTCCACGCATATTGCCTTTCCAAACAAAAGGTGTCTTATAAAATTTAAATCAATGTATTGTTTTGTGTAAATGATTAGGCAGGATGATTTTCAGATCATTTTGAAGCAAAAATTCTAGGCAACAACACCCATTAGTCAAAAGTCTTGTGGACACATATTTAGTATGTGTTTTGTGGCCTTATTTCAGACACTTTAATTTTTATTTTTTTCAATAACCACACATAAACAATATTCTCTCAAAAATACAAACATGTACATACATCTTGCTCACATATTATGGTAGCCCTGTTTGTGCTAAATAGAGTGTAATTACACCTTTGCAATTAATATGTTTATAAGCAACTAAAAAAAGCACAAATGTCAGGGCATGTCAAAACATCTCAAGGACCCCAAAAACACCTTAGACCTCAGAGGGTTAAATCCCCACAGAGGCAGGCAGATTTTTTTTTTTAAAAGCCAGTTGTTTCATGGATCCAGGATACTATGCATCCTGATAAAGTTACCTTGGCCTTTGGAATTAAAAAAGCCCCACATCATCACATTCCCTTCACCGTACTTAAAGATTGGCATGGTGTTATTTCAGTTAGGCTAATAGCTGGTATGATGTTATTTCAGTTAGGCTAAAAGCTGGTATGGTTTGCATTGAGAGATGATCTTATGGAAAGTGCCCCATGCCAATCTCTAGGTATGGTGAAGGGTATGTGATGTGGGGCTGTTTTAACCCTCTGGGGTCGGCAAACGCACCGGCGCGTTTTGCTCGATTTTTTTCACATAGCAGGAAAATAGACTTAAAATACTCTGTAATTTTTGGTCATACAGACTTAAGAAATATAAAAAAAATAAACTGTTGAATGTGTACTTTTTTATGTGTCCACTTACAATCGAAATAAAACATTGTGCTTTTGTAAAATAAAGAAAATAAACAGGGTGTGCCTTCTGCCTCTCTGTCTCCGTTAA